>JAZGTI010000367.1:1501-53192 GCA_036877585.1 Botia kubotai | reverse complement strand
CTGTGTTCTTAGCTTAATGGTACATTTTACTGTCAGTTTGGATATCCTGTGGACTCAGTGATGTTCAGGTGTTTATATTATTCATATCTGTGATTTCTCTATAGCAGCAAATTCAACCTTTTTGTCATTGTCTCTTTATTATATTCAAACATCTGCTAAACAGTTTAATAAAGACATGGCCTGCAATTCAGCATAGACAAAATCATCTAGATTTGCTTGGTTTTTTCATTGAGTGCAGTTTTTTCATTGAGTGCAGTTACCTTTCCCATCAATCTCTCTGACTGTATTATGTAATCTCTGATGTCATAATCTTGTAGTATGACCTCTGAAACAGACATGTAAATGTCATGTAAAAGTGTCATAGAGAAATGTCATGTAAAAACTGGTGATTATAGGCATTAACATCACTTTCCAGGTAACAGGAAACGTTCTCAGAATGATGGCTAATTTTCTCTAAAAGTTCTTTCAACATTATCAAAAATGTTTTTGCAGTAGCATTAGAAGAACATTTTGTATAAAGGTATTCTTAGGTTATTCTTAAGAGGAACATTTTAAAAATGTTTTAATTAATTAAGTGTTTGAATAATGTTCTTATAACCCAGTAATAATATTAATATAACATTCCTAGAACTTTGAAATAACATTAGCATTTTTGTTACTTAATGGCAACATTAGGGAAACATTCTTACAACCAAAACTGTTAGATGGGTTTCTTCCTGTTTGTTATCAGCATCTCTAAGCTGTTTCATTGGAGAGAATAGAATGCAAACACATGGCATTTAGTGCTGGTTAACACAAACACACTTTTAAAAGCCTGAGTGTTTGATGAACAATCTTTTGTTTGGTGTGACAATTAAAGAAAGAGATTTATGAAGCAAGACATGCATGTTATGTAAGAGATAAATAAGTCACTGTGACCTATATTTCATAATCCCACAGTGAATATGTTGGTAGGGAGCCTGGGGCTAAATTCACACATTTTACTACAGTAAATATTTCCCAGGTCAGGTTCATTTTAAAGTCAATAGGACACCTTAGAGTCTTGGCTACACTAAATATATCTATTAAACATTTTTATGGATACTGGCAAAGACAAAGATTTCAGTAAGCACACATTGACCTCAATGGAACATATTGTCACACTATGTGTGGTTGGTTGTCACAACATAATCTGATATTAAACAATTTATAGTCTGCTTTTCAGACAAATCTAAACTAGAACTACAGATTATTTTTGTACTAGATGTTTAAAACCAACAAATAAAATCAAATGCTAGAAAAACTGACTTATGAATCACTGCTGAATCACTAAAATATGTGTTTTAAATATGAGTGTGTAATTACATGTCATTAATTAGCTCCGTGAATTGAACAGAACTGAACGACTGTGAAAAAACAACATGAATAGGAGAGAATGTGATGAATGTGATTGTTGGATGTAATTGTGTTGGACGTAATTGTGATGGATGATAGTCTTTGACCAGAGGGGGTGACGGTCACCTCTCCATCTCTTCTGAACGTCATGCAGCTAAACTCTCCTGACAGCCGCCATGAGCTACTCTAACAACAAGCAGCTGTGACGACAGTCTGTGGAAATCAATCAACACAAAAGACGTCATGCAGCAGGCGTTGTATTGTAATGCAAAACTTGATAAGATAGTTTACGAACTTACAATTTCAATGAGTTTTATAACACTTATAAAAAAGTGGCTCATGGGTAAAATGTGTTGCTTAGCAACAAGAGTCTGCAAGAGTACATGAAACAGATGTGTTTCATCATAAAGAAATCTAAAAACAATTTCACACAGTAAATTGTTTTTAGATCATTCTGTTATGCTAGACACTGTCTATCTCACTAATTGTGTTTTTTATGTTAAAAGCCACAATTAACTGATAAAAAGATTTTGGCATAAAGAATATTTATACAGAATATGAGCATATGTGTGTGTATGAATGTGTTGTGTGTCCATTACATTATATGGTTTTAGGAAACATTAACATTCTGATGGCAGTTCTGTTAGCATGCATTAACCTTGTCAAAACAAAGTCACATGACATAACACATAGACGTTTACTTCCTCTCTCTCTATCTCTCTTCTCTTACACAATGGTTGGACAGAGAAAATTGACTTACTGGTGGATACATAATTTACAATTTAAAGCAGCGTCATTACAGATATAAAGGTTATTATTAATTTCTGCATACACATGCTTCTTCCATAATTGTACATTGATATAAATCCTACAGGATCTAATTCATCATCTATCTGACAGATTTCATTAAACAAATCATTAGCAACCAGATTCCAAAAATAACTCTGCAATAAAGATTACAAAAATGCAATAAAGTTCCTTAACAGATAATAATTTTAACTGACCATACACATTATACACATTATCCTTTCTGTCATGATGATCCAATCATCAATTTTAAATTCTGTGTGTGTGTTTCTGCCCTTTTACTAGTGCTGCTAGATGTGTGTGTCCACCATAAGTTACTGACATGGGCCATTTTCTATTATGCAGTATCTTGGACTATTTATCAAAGAAGTTCCTGCAGTAACATTTGTAGAATTATTTTCATGTTATACATCACATATATTTAAAATGTCTCCAGTTACATATATTGTATATATGTAACCTTATCTAAAGAAAGGAACAATATACTCCCCTTCACAGACCCTCAGGAAGGGAAAAGAGACACTCCCCTCCACAGACC
The DNA here is from genome assembly GCA_036877585.1 of Botia kubotai. NCBI lineage: Eukaryota > Metazoa > Chordata > Actinopteri > Cypriniformes > Botiidae > Botia > Botia kubotai. The sequence continues at coordinate 50,473 of JAZGTI010000367.1, read as the reverse complement.
TATAGGAAGGAAAAAAGAGGACATTTCTTCTAAGTGGTTGGGGACAACCATTCTCAAGCTCCCCTTGGACATTTTTGTTCCTGTGGGATGTGTGCACCCTTGTTTCGCTACAGTGGGTCCTCTGCCCTCCCTAGAGCAGGATATGTGTAGAGTAGCACACCTAAATCCTTAGCTTTTATGTAGCCAGCCTAGTGGCACGCCAGCAGTGCACGAGTAGAGTATTATTGTGTTCTGCCTATGGTGATTGTGCTTTAATACAGACCATGTGGCAGCCACTCCCCTCTGCATGGTGCAGTTGGTATTGCGTTCCCCATAGCATCAAGCCAGATGCAGTGTCAAGGTCCCTCGAAAGGGAACATCTCTTGGTTATTTATGTATCCTCAGAAAGTGAACGAGACACTGTGACACTTGTTGCCGTGCCTCAGGTGACGCCTGTCTACGTCTCCATCAGACACAAAAGCTGATGACATGCTCTACAGGTGCCCTAATATACTCTCAGGTGCACCTGCTGCACATCAAGCACTGCCATGGGCCAATTATATTGGTGTGATAACTCATGAGATTCAGACACTGGTCACACTGAAGGTGTTCCCCATAGCGTCAAAACAGACACAGTGTCTCGTTCCATTAAGGGAACTTATTGCTAAATAGTTAGTGAAATATTATAAAACATTACAGAATTCAAAAATGTTTGAATAATGTTCTTATAATTAAGCAATAACGTTAATACAACGTCTAAAAAACTGGACACTTTGAACATTCCAAGAACTTTCAAAATAATTTTTTTAACATTTTTGTTGCTTTATGAAAATATTAGGGAAATGTTCTTACAACCTAAAATTGTTAGCTGGGTAAACACAATTCTAACTTGATGCGATCTAACAAGAAAGAATAAATAAACTAAAGACCATCTTCATGCATTGAGGGACTAGGATTAACTTACTTGATGGTCTTAACCATTTTTAGATTTTCGATATTATTCACAATTTCTTCCCTGTAAGCTTTCCTGTAGCTCAGTGGTTAACAACGCCAAGGTCATGGGTCTGATGCCAGGGATTGCACAAACTTGGAAACAATGTATAGTATAATGCAATGTAAATAGCTTTGAATTAAAGCATCTGCCAAATGCATAAATGTAAATTTCCATGATTTCTTGGAATTGTACCAAGAATGTTTTGGAATGTTTTTAAAGCAACTAATACCACAAAAAAGAGAGGTTATAGTTAATTATTAATGATGTTTGTGCATTTTTTTGCTTCTGAAACTGTCTTTCGTTAGTTGCAGTGATATTATAAAAGATTAACAGTCCAGAAAGTGATACCGTGTACATGTGGAAAACCTACATATTGACAAGCAAATAAACAAATAAATGTTTAGTTAGAAACATTTGATTTGAGAAAGAAAACAACAAAGAGACAACTGATATATTGCTAAATTACTTGCTTGTTTTGTCTGTAAAAAAAAAGCATAGCACCATAACATAGAAACATGTTATGAGCCTATTTATATACATGAAAATGACGTCTGTGGTAAGAAAAATGACCCACATATGCCAAAATGACACTTCCTCAAATAAATCTGGGCTCCTTCACATCAAAACAACAAAAGGTGGAAACTCAACCCAGATAGAAAACTAAACACATCCAGTAAAAAATCGGGTTGCTAATTTAACAGGCACTTTCTGTCCCTTTAGGTTACCGTGTAGCCCATTTGAATTTCCTTTCCACAGGGTTTCTGAGAAGAAAGATTTCAGCTAATGAGGAGTGCAGTTGAATTGAAATGAGTAGCTAAAAGCCCGTGCAGTCTCAAGAACCCTCGTTCATCTTCCACAGAACATGATTAAAACATGTGGGTGAGGTAACAATTGTCTTCAATTGTACAGAAGAGCAGAGAACTCAAAGAAGAACTGTCAGAAGGAAGAGGAGAGCAGAGAACGCACAGCAGTGCTGACATACTAATTATGGATGCTGTGTCTGGTGGGTCAAAGTACTTGCTGTAATGATGCTCTGGGGTTTCTGATACTGTTTTTGTCTTTGTTTGGCCACGAATAAGAACATTTTCTCTCCAGCCAAATGTTCAGATGCTTGGTTTATTTATACATGTTTTTTATCAAAGCTTTTCAGCAGGTTTTGACCGAGGATGTTTGTTTCTTAACAAAAACACATTTGAGAAAAAACGAATGAAATGCAGGCCGGGTTCTACACACAATACACACACACACCCTGGAACTCACTAATAAACATCTTCCAGCCATTCGAAATGAAAGCAAAGGCTATATGAAAAGATTAAGATTATATTTCCATAACATGTTGCTGAATCACTGACCCTCACTGTATGTCTGTGCAGAGTGAGACCTTAAGATTTTAAATTAGAAAATTGAACACTGTGTGTGTTTAGATCAATTCTGAAGTGTCTAAATGACCGACTTCATTTTCTGAAGCAGATACTGACGTTTTTTTCAACTACACAACTTTTTTTGTCCCAAGGATTGATTTTTATGAAGTCTTATAGAAATAAAAATAAATCATTCATTATCTATCTAGCTATCCTCTCTATCTCTCTCTACACACACACACACACATATATATATATGTGTGTGTGTGTGTGTGTGTGTGTGTGTGTAGAGATATACATTTGATATCCATGAATCCACACACACACAAGTGTATACATATTCATTTAATATTCATGAATAAGAAACAGACACGCAGTAAGACATATAGAGAGAGAAACTGAGAGATGAAATGTGTTTATTGACTTCATGTAAAATCTCGAACATCTAGAGAGTAACTAAGCAGGTCTCGGAAGGGCAACGGATTTGTCATGTCACAGACCGTGAGCAGGAAGTGTCTCCCAGATTGATACGTCTCATCTAGATGGCGTCTCTGTGTGTGTTGGTGTGGGTGTATTAGTGTGTAGGAGGACTGTGGATGTCAGTGGACATGATAAAGTGTATTGTTCCTGGCACAATTATTATCTTAGAATCATAAACCAAATTCTTGGACTTTAAAATGTGTCATACTCCCGCACAAAGATGGACTTATATGGTTGAGAAATGAATCATGTTTTAATCCTATTGCTGACGAGACAAATATCAACTAGAGCGTATGTACACAGACTGTAAATATGAACTAAACCCTCCTGTGTGCTTTCGTCTGTTCATATGGTAAAGTCCAGGAATGCAATATGTCAGGATGTATAAACAAAAGCCCCATAAATTACCATACATTACAAATTGTTCCTCTGTTGCAGTAACCTTAGTTCTATTAATGGACAGATGTAGGACCATTATGAAGATTAAGCATCAACGACAAATATAAATTGTGTACTGAATGTTAAGTAGTATAAAAGCATCTTTAGAGAAGACATTTGTAACAGTCAAATTTAGCAAAACATATTAATAAAGATGTGCAAAGTACGTTAGCATTACATTAGTCATTTCTTATAAAGCTTCAGCTATCCTTATTATCACACCTAGCTCCATGTGTGATACTGTATGTTTTTGTAGAGGACCAGATTATATTTTTGTTATCGACATCTGGCAAACCTTATATGGTCCTCTGATTCTACTGGCATCAGTGTGGACACACTTGGACTTCTTTTTATCTTTGAAAGAACTTCAAAAGGACAAGGGACCTCTGTGTGCCCTTTCACTAAATAAAAGGTTATAAACAGATATCATTTTAAAAAGATGCCAAAGGTGATAGTTTACAGTGAAATGTCTGGAGGAGACAGAAAGCAGTAGGAGTATGTTGCATGTTTAATAAGGTTCTCTGAGGAAGACATAAATGAGAAGAGTGTTTTCCACACGCGTCTTTGAAGTGCTGCCCGAATCACAGACTTGGCTCATTATTTTCGTACACAATCAGTTCAGTTGCTCTTGAGGATCAAACACAATATGATTAGAATCCTTCAAAGGGCAGGACAGGTTTTCAAAGATAAAAAATAAACTTGTGTTTATTGAGCATTTCATTTAGGTACTAAAATATGTGCACTTATCTACAATTCGTTTTCTACCTGGCAAAATCCGGGGACACCTCTTTTTAATTAATGGGTTTGGCTATTTCAATAATTCTACTAGGTTTGGTAGAGAGTGAGGGAGAGAAGACAGGAAGAGAGAGACGAGACTCAACTGCAATGAACCTAAATGTTTATTAGGGCAAGAAACAAAGGGCCTCAATGGACAAAACACACAGTGCCAGAACAGGTGAATAATAAGCCACAAGATCCAATGACAATTGAGCTGAGAGCCACTGAAAACTAGAAGCAAAAACAAAGCTTAGGACAGAGGCCTAGACAGGATAAACACATCATAATAAATTGGCACAAAATCTGCCCAAGATCGGGCTGTATTTTCACACAGAGAGAAAATACAGACACAGAAATCAAGAGGCTAATGAGGCAGACAGGTAAGGTCCCCAACAGATTGTCAGGGAACTGAGGGGGCGAGGTTTAAACTTAAGGCAGAGAACAAACAGAACATGGCACACAGAAACAAAAGCCACGCTCTTAAAAAGAAGAAACAAGACACGCAACACTGCCGAGAGAGTGTGCAGCGCTAGATTAATTTTTCTTTGCCATGCGCTCTACACAAAGAAAGAAACAAGACACTACACAGAACCGACAGGGCCAGACAACACATACAAAAACAAAGGGACAAGACAGGCATGTCAGGACACTGTCACCAATAACTAAAGACAGAGATGATAGATTTAGTGTCAGACCAAAGTAAAGACAAATACATACATTCTCAAAATGCCATCTGTGTGTTTCCGACTTTGTTACAACAGTATGAAAAGGGCCCTTTTTGGCAATGCCCCTGTGCACCAGGTGAAGTCCATGAGATAAGGGTAGGAAGGCTTAGGTGTGGAAGAGGCCTGTACAGGCCTGCAGATCATTGAACACCTTTGGAATGAATTCAAACACAAGCTGTGAGCAAAGAACCATGACCCAACAACACTGCCTGAGCTCCCGAACACGAAAGCTACAACCATTGGAAGCCATTACAGAAGTACAGAATCAAAATCCTTAATGTCATGAATTTTGATATTGATATTCAACAAGAACATATGGCTGTGATGTCTGGGTGTCCATTTACTTTTGGCCATTTAATGTGTATAATTTTAGTCAAGTGACACTGATTGATGTCATTGTAATTGGTCCATGTGCTGTTTGGAGACTTTGGTGCTGTTTGTGCTGGTCCATATGCATATGTTACCTCAAGCAGTGCTGGTATCTGCTTATCTGGAGAGACAGATGCAGTTGGAAAAGAGAGTTACAATAGCCGTCAAACAACAGGGTGAATGACAGACACACACACACTCACACACACACAAAAAATCAATTGTTGATGCAATCAAAACAGATGCCTTACTAAAATAAATTATGGATACTTCATTAAACTGTATGCATATGTGTGTGTGTCGGTGTGTGTGTAAAACATCAAACCAGTTTTTTTTTCTTGTAGCATCATCATTCCATCGTTACTTGAATTAAATCAGAGAGCTGCTCAGAATAATGATGAAGGAATCAAACAACTGTTGTATAGTATTCGCGGCCAACATTTGCATAATCATAATAGGATGGAAGGAAGGTTGAAGATTGATTAAAAAATTAAGAGACATTTATAGGTGGGTGTAGGACCGAGAAAGAGAAAGACAGAGAGAGACAGAGAGGGAGAGAAAGAGAGGGAGAGAGAAAGAACTGAGAGAGATGTGTGCTTGTACAGGACATGGAAAGTCGCTAAAAAGGTATACTCTAATACACCTACACACACCCATGTTTTTATAACATAGCTTTAGCCATCTGGCCATATAGATTAGGTAGATAAAGCGGCAATATTTTGAGCACTTCTTTGTTGCTAAGGAAACACTAGCACACTTACTGTTGGTCACAGACATGGTGGTAATTAGCGTCCTATATCGGTATCTTTGTACACACATTGTCAGACTGACCCTATTCTCTGCAAGAGAAATTGTTGAAGATTATTTGGATGTATAACAACAATAATCCTTTTATAACTCCAATTTCACCCTCCTGGACCCATGCACACACGTTTACTTACCTATATAAATGAGGACATACTATAGACTAGATAAATGGCCATCATGCCATTGACACATAGATGTTATCATAAGATCAGAATAAAGTGTTGCATTTGAATTAATTTAACTGTATACATATTTAACTATATATTTTAATTAATCTTACTTTTATTGAAGCCTTTGTAGGTCCATCTAGAAACCACAGGAGTTTGTGAACGCTTGACCCGAACAAATGAATTGTCACTCGAGTATGCGGTATTCTAGCGCAACCTGGTGGTAACTTTAGGTATTGGCAAAACAGAAGGAACAGTTTACGCAATACAACACATATAAAGTTACCTACAGTTTTTAAAAATGTTTAAGTATTATAAGTAATTTATCAAATCAGTAATATGAGCCTAAAAACACTCCAAATTATGAAATTGAAAGAAGTCATAAAAACTAACAATTGGAAGTATGAGAATTATGTAGCGACCAAAAATGTTATGCAAAACGATATTTAACACATTTTTTCTATTTTAGCTTTTTTTAAATAGACACTTATCACAGGATTGCATTTTTACGTACTTTGCGCGCATAACGTGTGATAAACTCATTGTCCGCATGGTGCGCTAGAGGGCAGTCGTGAATTTTTTTGCTTCACGAACTCTTGAATCACGGTGTTGTCATCGGTCCAGTTTTACCCCGCCCGTCCGCCTAATGTACGTCGCACAGTCGCTATGGAGGCACGTCACTTTGTTAAACTACTCTGACTTTGGATATCGTACGTTCAGTATCGCTTTTCATCACTGGAACGCTTAAAGGCGTTCGCCGGACGCGGTCCCCAAAAAACTGAGTTTACGCCTGCATATCTGTAAACCTCTATCCCGACACAGGACAATGCATAGACGTTTCTGGAGTTGTTTAATTACTGCATAGCTATTTCAGGGACGTTACGTGATTCTGATATCCCGTCGGATTCACGTTCGTTCTAGAAAGTGGTTATTTAAAGTGTTTAACTTTTTTGAGCCAAGTATTTGTCCCCACTGCGACGCTGGGTCGCTCGCCTGTGTTACCCAAAGCTTGAACACAACTCCAGTCCGGGGCTCTGAAACTGGGCCACACTGGGATACTTTTGTCTTTGGGGTAACTTACGCAGTTTAGAATGACGGCTCAGCCTGCAAGAAAGAGCCGGGAGCGATAGAGGACATGTACGGGCTTTAATAAAGGAGATCTTGGGTTACATGTGAATGCACGCGGACAGAATGGCGTCTTATGTGGACAATAGTTTTCGGCACGCGATCATGAAGAATCCTGCCGACAGGACGCAACAGGTAAGAGACACTGCGGTCTACATGTAACACGCTACATTCTGAGACAGCATTTGTTTGCTTGTGTATTTTATTTTGTGTTGTTAAACAATAGCCATACGAACAATGTTTTAGGAAACAGCGAACTGTTCAATAAACAATTTTAATCGTCCAAGTTGACTCGAAACGCCTAAGTGAAGCAATTATTTATCTCATTATGTGTGTGTTTATTTAATTGTGTGTTGTTAAACAATACATACTGTGGGCTGGCCAAGTAAAATAAGCTTGTATTGCTTAAAATGGCTTAAAACGTCTAAATGAAGAAATGCATGTATCTCAGTATGGGTTCAGGGTTTGGCTGCATTGTTTCGTTTAGACTTTTAAGTCAGCTTGTTTAGGGCGCCAGACGTTCTCATTCTTGGGCTATTGTGTTGTACTGTGTGAACGTAGTTCAACACTGGTCAAGCGAGTTAATGTTTTGTTTTATAACTACGTTAGTATTTATAAGCACTGCGCAGTTTTTATGTTGTTGCTTAATATAGTTACACACTCATCGGGGTTGGTTGGACCTTGTTTCTGTGGTATTTCAGACACGTATTACTCATCTATCGGAAGGCAGTATTTCCTCACAGTGTCCTACAGTCCAGACTAGATCATCCGTATTTAAACCAGCAGCAATAAAGCAACGTCACGACACGATTTAGCCCTAGACCACGACTTCATTAGAAGTACAATGTTAACATTTGCTTAAACGTATGAGTACAATGAACCTCTTACTTGTGGCCAACGTAGAACCACATTTAAATTGCTAATTTTTGTTTGTAGGTGGAATGTGGGCTTGTGATATTCAAGACCAGGAATTTAATGAATCAAAAGAATGTGAGGAATGTAGTTTGAAGCTTTAGACCCATGTGTGGTGCCATTAAGTTTGTAAAGCACCGCCTTGAGGGGATCATATTTTGGTTGTATTGTTTCATATTTTGATTTGGAGATGTTGTAACCCATTATGTACACAGCTGAGGTCCATTGTGTATAGTGTGGCCAAGGAAAGATTTTGAATAGGCTGATGTGAGTTTAGAGAAACTCAAAAGCAAGCCAGTACAGATGTGAAATTGAGGAGAATTGCTAAACAATGTGTGTCAATTTTGGAACAATGTTAAATAAGTGAAGAAATAAACTGTGTGGGTACTATGCCCTCATAACACGTCACGGCAGCGTTAAATTTGTATGCTTGATTGTTTACACGTTGTATTGTTTTTTTTCCATAAAAGATTACATTCTATTCAAGATTTAATTTCTCATCTTGACAGGCTGCTTAAGCAATGAAATGGTATGTATCTAGTATGTTTAAAATTAATCAAGGGTTGATCCATGAACTGTCATCCTTGTGCACTTTAGCGACGTTAGAATCCAACTTAACCCCAGTTCCCAGAAGGCCGTCTGGCTCCCTAATAAGTGTTCTGTAAATCACTTTGGATAAACGTGTCAGGTCAATGACCATTCAGTAAATAAGCCTACTGGCCAGTAGATTTTCGGACAACTATAAATGCGAGACCTTGCGATTATCAGATTAACCTGTTCAAGGACTGGACTCTTTTAGTGCACATCGCATGTACACAGCGTAGTCTTAATCTGGCAGCAATGCTTTGCATACAGTTCAAGGGGCTGGTAATGTAAATTTCATTAAGATGGTTGTCAGTTAGTAGCCTCAGGCTAGTATGTCTACTCGTTAACAGTAGTGGGTGGAAGGGCAGGAACTTTGGCAAGTTAGGTCACTTATATAAGTATCTTATACTGTTATATAAATATTATATATTGCATCGTAATCATATATTATGAGTATCTTGTGTTACAAGATACAGTTCTATGTATTTATTTTGCCTTCTTTTTGTCATTTGCGATGAACTGGAAATAAACAACATGTTGGGACCACATCAGTTATCAGCTGATATTAGGCAGATATTAGAACTTTATTGGATATTGGATTAACATTCATTTCCATGTATCTTAAAACCTTTTGCCATTTTAAGCCATAAAAAAATAATTATCAGCTTATCACATTGGCCAGAATTTTAATATCAGTGCCTTCCTAACTTAAAAACAAGCCAAATTGTGGACCGCTGCAGGCGAAAGGCTCTGGGTATTAATGAAACTGGCGCAGGTTAAAGTATAACAATCTTACGTAGTTTCAGTTATTTAACATTATTTTTGCGCTATCATTTCCTCAATCTTGTTTTTTCCCTCTCTTCCTGTACTGTCTCCGTCTTGCACTTATGCTTATATATTCACATATAAATGTGGTTAAGCTGCCAGCTGCCCACAATAGCAGCAGAAAGCCACAGTGAACCTCACAACTATGTCTCTGCACAACATTCTCATGACTGTGGTGCTTGTCTACAGAAGTATTTTTGAGCCGCTTGCTCCGTATCATTTGTAAACACTTCAGGATATTCCAACCTTAGTCTCACTAGAGACTCCATTCTGTCTTCAGTTATGTAAGCGATTGTCTATGTTACCAGGCCAGCTTATATACTGGAGCAGACGTGTCCAACAGAGACCTTAGAAGTGCATGGTGCTAATTCCCATGCAATGACCCTTGCCTTGGTGTGGTTGCTGCTGAGAGCAACAGGAAAGAGCAGAATGAGATGTACTGAGATAACAGATGAGGAAAAGAACAAAAGAGAGGAAAACAATGGAAATGAGCAATAGAACAGGAGAAAAACAACTGAATGGAGGTTAAAAGTCTAGATAACAAACCATTTTTTACTTCTGTGTTTTTGTGTGTTCACTTGGAGCTGTGGTCACTGTGAACTGTAATTGTATGAAGAAGAGAAAGAAGAGCGCACGTATTCTTTAAAAATTCTTCTCCTGTGTTCCATGAGAAAAAAAATGACTGTACGGGTTTGGAAGGACATGAGGGTAAATAAATAATGCCTTTTTTGGTTAACTTTTCCTTTAAAATTGCACGAAAATTTACCCGCATGCCATAATGGCAGTCTTTCTTCCATTCACCAAAAATTGTGCCACGCACACAAATATGATATTGTACCACCCACACGGATCTTGACATTTCTAGACTCTTGGCCATAAAAGTGCCGTGTTTCATCTAAATGATGACTTAATGCAGGACATCTGTCTGGTCAGGGTTTGCTAAATCTTTTGAGCCTGTTGGTGTGTGGAAAGATGCATCAGATCTCAGAATGAACCATCTGTTTGGATCAGTTAAGGTCCATTATGAGTTTTAGCCTCTGTTAGAAGTTTGGAGAACATACAGTACAGCAGTACTTTTTGTAAGAACTGGAGCATTCCTGTGGTGGCATCCCTCATACTCTGTCCATACTCCAGTTTACTGCTAAACGCTAAATTAAAAAAAAAACATCAAAAGCTTTTTTATAATGCAAAAGTAACACAGTTTTGTTATAGTGGAAGGATCTGTTATGCTGATCTGGTTGAGGTAAAAACCTTGTATATAGTGTCTAATTTTACTTGGGAATTGTGAGAAAAAACAAGTACCGTTCAAACACAGTACCAGCAGTTTTAAAACAATGCCTTCGTTTCCTCCCTCCGGTTGTTTCCAAGTAGCAGCCACTGGGTGATTAGTGAGTGGGACCCCCTGAAATGGCTTGTTCTGATTCTTATCTCATAAGTCACACATCCTCCTCCAGAATAATGTGGTGTTTAATTTTTAAACGGAGATCTTAAGCACCGAATACCACAAAACTGAATTCCAAAAACGCTGTTTAAACACAACTTGCTCAAAATGCTTCTGATTAAACCTAAACGTCACACCCGATTAATGCACTTTTGCTTGTATTTCTGTCTTAAAAGCTTTGTGTCCTATTGCACATGAAAGTATTGTTGCTGAATAAAAATATACTTGTGTGGTAGTTGTTACAGTAAGAAGAGCAAAATATTGTCTATGTTTCTTGGCTTGGATCTTTTAAACTCCCAATGCTGAAGGTCACCTCATGGAACTGGGGCATTCTGTGGGTTCTGTGGATACTGGAAGTGTTGAAGTGTTTTTTTCTTTTTTATTTGAGTCTGGGGCCAAATTCTCCCAGCTGTGAACCATTTAACCTTTTCCCCGAACTTCAGTGACTTAAAGGTCAATGGTGAAACTGAATTGGGATATTTTTGAAAAGCATGTTTCCATTTTTACCTCGATGGGGCCCATTGAGCACGTGAGGCAGAGTGCAAGTCGTTTTGCTAATCCTGACGTTTGTGGTTTTCTGTTCCTCTTTTTCTCTGTCTAATTGATGTGCTAGTAGTACACACACACTTGTATTATTAATGTTGTATTATCAGCTTTTCCTCTCCTCCTTGCATGTTCATCTAATCCTGCTCATTAATCACAGCTGATACATCAATGCTGTGCTTGTCAAAACAGTCACGTACACAATTACACATTTGAGCAGAACCACACAATCCACAGTAGTCTTTTTTTAAACTTGTTTCAGGTTAGCTGTGTGGGTAATAACAGAAATGTAAAGGTGGTTATTTTCATCCCCTCAGTTCTAGTATGAAAGGTCCTAATCATTTCACCTTAAGAGTCTTTTTTTAGACTTGCCAAGAAATGGTAACTCAAAACTTTACTTTCTTCTCAAATGTCATTGTTGTAGGGAAAAATGATGAGAAAACTGGCAAGCGAGGTTCTTTTTTTTTTTTTTTTTTGCTGTACCTTGTTTTGAAGTGCAGAACTGGGATGTTTATAGAGATGGGTTTGTTTCTGTGAGTTTGTTGTGGGTGTGAGCTTTTACTGTGAACTGTTTCCTTTGAAATACTGGCTTGTGAATGTTATGTACATAGGACAAACCAGGGCAGTTGGTAGATGTTTAATGAAATCAAACGTCATTCTGGGCTATTAAAGCCCTACATGTAATGTCTGTGCCCCTGGAATTGCCATTTAAAAATGGCAAAATTAATGATTAGTTTTAAACTGCTTTTTCTAAATATGCTTCTGTTCTGCCATTGGTTGGTCAAACAAACAGCCCTTGTCCTAAACTCATGCTATTGGTTAAACCAATGTTGCTGTGTTTGGCTTGTTTTTAAGTTGTTTATGCATGCTAAATGTGCACTCAGTAATTTTCTTGTTGCGCTTAGCCGTGTGGGTGTAGTGTCACATGTAAGTTAAAGGTTTCAGTTATTGGTGACATGATTCGTTTATTCCGGCAGCAAAAAAGTGTATTACAGTAACATCCCTATTATCAGTCAGAATGTTTTTTAGCTGGTTGTGTGATCTCAGTATGACGCCCGAATGAGACAGCCCAGCTTTATGAAAAAATAATATAGCTAATGTAAAGCTTATACATTTTTTAATAAGAAATCTTTCCTTTAGAATGAACTATAATCTCTGTAAACTGAACCCCAGCATGAGTCACTGTTGTGTGCCTTTTTATGAGCTAAATGGAATGCGAGTCATTTAAGGTCAGAGTTCAGAATCTGAATTTATGTAGCCCTCCCAGACAGGTGCTGCTCTTATTCAGCATGTTCAGAATGCGTATGGATTGTTTATCTACAACAATAGTCTGTTCACCATCCGAACTGTAGCTCTGACAATGTTTTACTAAAGCTTAGCAGCTCTCAGCTTTCCAAACTTGTGGTATGGCTCTTAAATCTTCCCATCTTGTTCACCCAGCTGGCTCTAATGGTTTTTCCCACCTGCTAACCCTGCCACTGAGACACCAGGTGGGGGAAATTTCACGCTAACACAGATGCCGGGCAACCGTTAGCATTTAGAGCTCAGTTGTGTTTTCAGTTTGCATTTTCATAAGAAAACAACTTGCAAAACACTGCATGTCATTGTTTTGTCTAGAGATAAAACAGATTTCTGAAGTTGTTCAATGGATAATACTAGTTTAATTGTATACTGTTTCACATGGTGGAAAGGAAGTCCTGTTGAATTAATTAGACGGCATCTTCAGCTCGCAATCTGCTAAATGTTTTTGGATATAAATGGGCATGCTAAGTACTGACCTTTATTAAGGGATGTAACGGATGTGTAAAAAAAGTTTAAAATTTAAATGGCCGATATAAATATATATAAAATATATCTAAAATCTTTTTGTATAAAAAACTATATAAAATCTTCATAGAACAATACAATTTACTGTACTTGCTGTACATTTACATAAAGTTTGCATTTGTACAGTATCTTGTGCAAAACATCAAACTGTTTGTTTGCACAACATCAAACTGTTTACCTTTTTCTACAAACATTAGACTCCAGTAAATCATCTTTTGTCCTTTAGGTTAATTCCACAGCACAGCAGAAATAAACCTGTGAATTCTCCATTATGGAGAAATATTTTTATGGGCCTTGGGACTAGAGGAGCCTTCTGAATATTCATTAGTCTTTCCATATCTGGGTGCATGGGGCATGGAGTACACCCTCAGACATTTTTGGGGGGGCTCCATAAATTCTGTCAGTGGTCCTGATAAGGGTGGTGCAAAACTTTTTTGGTAGTTGGTAAATAACTACTTTTTATGAACCTAATTGTGTTTTAATTACTTATAATGTAATATTTTCCTATGCGGTTTCCTATATAGTTTACAGTAAACAATTGTGCTCGGGAAATTGTCCAATATTGAGTTGTATTGTATTGTGTAATGACCTAGTTACTGTGAGCCCTGTGCATCTAATTTACACATAGCTTTCAGTGTTGTTTCTGTGTGGTTGATGACTCAATGTTAGTTCTATAATTATTGCGCACACACAGAGCTTTACTCTTATGGTTAGGTCAAATAAAATTAGTTTTCAAAATTCCATTAATTTGTACAATTTGTACAAACTTAAAACTTGTACAATTTAGTTATTTATTTAAAATCAGTGAATTTACAGATGCTTTTTAATGTTTTTCAAAAAACTACTATTGAGCTTATTATTGAACTTCTGTGTGTATGTGATAGCAGTTTATTAAATGAAGTGAAGTGAATTCTCACTGTAGCTCTTGAGACAAAGGTTATATGGTGTGTCCTCATACAGCCTCATATAGCCATACACTCTATATAGCCATACAAGGCAGTTGAATAATTACTGACGCTAGTACATATAACAATTTGAATTTGATAATGTTTTGATGTTTGGATTAATCAATCAAAATGATGCCCAATTTGGTGACATTTCATGTTATTCCAGTTTCAGATTTTAATTTCTTTCCAGTAGTCATTTAATCGACTTTTCAATAGTTGATTTTCTTCAGGCCTGAAAAAGTCATGGAAATGTCCTTACTAAATACACTTAAACACACGCTGCTCTTTTATAACCTCCATATTGCTCCATATTGTAGTGAGTGAAACTTAACTATAGTGATGCTCACATATTGGTCTGAACGATTCAGTAAGTGATGCTCTTAGATGTCCGGGGCTGCACACGCGCCACAATGGTCAGACCAGCGTGTACCTGCCCTGCGCCGAGGGGCGCGGGTAACCCGTTGAACCCTGCTCGTGAACGGGACTGGGGATTGAAACTGTTTCCCCCGAAGAGGTATTCCCAGTAAGCGCGTGTCATAAGCTCATGTTGATTAAGTCCCTGCACTTTGTACACACCGCCCGTCGCTACTACCGATTGGATGGTTTGGTTTGGTGAGGTCCTCCAGGCGGGGCGTTAAGAAGATGATCAAACTTGACTATCTAGAGGAGGTATGGAATTAAGTTGAAGGGAGCCCATCTCCCATACTACCTGCATGTTAGTGACTTGCAAGCAATCCACTAAATGTAACTATGAAGCTAAATTGGTAGTATACTTACGTCACCGTATAGCAGCAGCACGAATCAGCCAATTTAAGCAGTGAACGAGGTAGTCAGCCATCGTCCGTAGTTACGCGGCTTTTAATCATTACGAGACCCATGACTCACTGTCCTGCTTGGTACCCACCCAGCTTGGCAGTGTGTGCAATGCCTCCTCCAAAGTCCCGTCAAACTTTTCCACTAAATTAGTCTAAATGTATTTTTTTGGGGGGAGAACTAAGTAGAAATTACACAGACACAGTTTCGTATATATCTGTGTTGTGTGTGCTTCCCTTTCTCATCAGCTAAAATGTGGTGTTTCAAAAAGTTGGACTTCTGTGATTTCAAAATGAGCACGAATCATGCTTGTATTAGCCCAGTGAAAATGAAAGTGCTGGGATATTTTTAAAAGGGACATGCCAGCATGTGTTTAAGAATATTTTCCAGATTTACTTCAGTGTCCTTCTGATGAGGTCTTCGTCACCCAACTGAATGTGACATTAGCCTGATCTCAAGGGACCCAGTCCATTGCCATAAACAGAACTCTATGTGTGCGCCTGACTTTCAAAGAGGAAATGCCACAGTCCAAGAATAAACATTCCTGCCCTTAGACTCAAAGCGACCAATCGCAGCCCGTGGCACGTCGCCTTTGACTGGAGCTCATTGGCCTGTTTAAATTTTCTGTTTAAGTTGACTGTGGCAAGGGCAGATGAGAGAGAGGGATGGATAGATTGTGGGGGGAGTAAAAGATGATGAGAAAGGTTGTTGGAATGTCAGGGAGGAGAGAGGAAAATTGTGACGCATGAGTTTACTGTGGAAGTCTGACGACACATATGAGACCAATATATGCACATATATGTGCATATAAGGGCCTTTAAAGTGATAGGACTCTGTATTTAGCTTCACATTTGCTCTTTTGTGGTTTTGTCAGTGGGAGGAATAAATATTTTGTTATATACACAACATTTTATTCTGTTATGTGCGATTCTAAAAACTGGAACTGACTATAGCCACAGTTCAAGTGTGTCTTTTTCAAACACAGACACAAAGCACGAGACAGACACGCACATTTGTTTCACTATATTAATGAGGTCATAGATACATGTAACATTAGATATACATCTTGATTTGATTGATTTATGAGCCTTTTTATCTACTCAGGACCAGTAAAGTGTCCTTAAGTTGGTTTTCATATTTCACTATGTTAGTGAGAACATCTCACAAATATAGCTACACACACACACACACACACAGTCAATTTTGTACAACCTAACTTATTTACCCAAACAAGATGTTATCTAGAGTTTCGTCCAGATATCCATATTTTGATGGTGCGTTTTGATACAGAAATTAATCATAGCATATATTCTGCTATGAGTGTGTGTGTGTGTGTGTATATGAGTGTTTTTTTTCTTTAAAACGGAATACTTTCAGGGTGGTATCAAAAAAATACATCATATGGCAGCCATCATAATCTCTGCATTGAACCAATACGTTGTCTCATCACTCCATATCACAGGAAAGGCTTTATGGATGACACAGTAACGTGTCAATAGGACTGTATGACTTTAAGTGACGCGTGTAGTTTAAGCATGAGTTAAGCAACAGTGGGTGTTAGTGAATCAAGCTAAATTATAATTACAAATAATTAAAGCTTATGGAGATATGTATATGTTTAGTTTCAACACTGACGTTTATTAGTCACTGAAATAAAAATTATATGTGATTTAAAAATATTGTTGCACGTGGTATGTTGTGCCTAAGTCAATGTGTATTTAAAGTGGCTGGTTTGAGGTTTATATGTGTGAATATATTCACACGTTGTAGAGGTGTGAATAAAGTGCTATTAATTAAACATTCCAGTTAAGTGTTTTACTTGTTAAGTGTATGTATAAAACTTGTTTTTGTCTAAACGCTGTTAAGACGGTCTTTTTGCAACCGTAATTAATACACCTTATCATAAGTTGTCTGCCTATTGTCGTGTAGCTGAACGCTCTTCAAACAGGAATTGATGTCGACACCACATTTTCCTGATTGTTAATTTGCTTACAAAACACCCATTAACACATGTATGAAGAACACTTCCAGGCTGTCTCTTAGGGTAGAATCCTTGTGTACGCAAGTATGTAAACGAAAGCACTAATGTTTGGCAGGCATGCAGCAGTTACATACGTAATTGCATTATATGCATTTATTGCATTACTGTGGCACTAACTAACTTTTGACTCGAGGGCAATCTAACTTGTTAGTATTCACTTCATATTGTTGCTGCTCTGTGACAGTACTTGACCTGAAAACTAACTGTAGAAGCAAACAGTATATGCTAAGACTTGCTATAGCGCACCTACTTGTGTTGTTATATGAATTCTGACTCATTTCAGAAAATAACGACACAAAATCTGGCTTATGTGGCCGGAATAGTCTGCATTTACTTGTCTGAGGCATTAGATAGGCTGAAGTTTGCCTTCAGCCTATCTTGTCGGTATTTATGGGCATCATTTAAGTGTTCTCACCGTTGAAGGTATCTGGTGCTCAAAAAAGCGGTCAAAAAAAGTCTGTTTGCTAGATTTTGATTTTTGAGAAAGGCTGTTGAAAATTAAAATTAGGTGGATCAGATCGATAACCACAACATCATAACACTCTTGCAGCCAATCAGCAATAGGTGGCATATGCACCAGTTGTTAGTTGTTGCCTGTGTTGCATAGCATGTTGGTTATTTTGTATGTGGAACAATAAAGGAAGAGGTTTGTTTGTTTGAGTGTCAATTTCAGATATCAATAGTATTCCTCAGGAATTGCTTATTGAAAGTTAAAAGGGAAGAAAAACAGAAGCGAGTGATAAATAGAGATCTGAAAGTGTAGGAATCAATGCAGTCTGCAAACATTGTTGTTAATATTATTCAGGGTGGGTGTAGTTAATATATGTATTTTGTGTTGGCTTTGATATGTACATTTGTACACACACACACACACACACACATATGGTGCCTCTTACTGGTGCTTTTGTGTGCATGCAGGATGTCTTGCGTGACTTAAGAAATAAACGGCTTATTTTGGGAACATTGTGTGCTTATATTTGTGTTTCCTATTGATTGTTTTAGTAACTAATTCTCCTCTAAGTTTGCTGTGGTTCTTTGTGTGTGTTTTACAGGATCTGCAGATTGTGTATTCATACCTCCATGGCATGGAAGCACTGTCCAACCTGAGGGAGCACCAGCTCAGGTATAGCGTGCATGCATGTGTGTGTGTGTGTGTGTGTGTGTGTGTCCGTGTGTGTGTGTCCACGGCTCAACGATTAAGATATGTGTTCTGATGGCATTGAAAATAATGACATGCAACACAACACATAAACAGTTATTATAGGTGCTTCTGAAACTATCACAAGTCATTCTCATGATTATCAATAAAACCTAGGTAACATTATCAGATAACAAGTTTGAATCAACCACAGCAACAAAGTTTGATTCACAAGCTTTCAGCTTGAAGATAACCAAATGTTTATTTGCAAAGCATAAACACATGATCAACCGATCTGTGATAGTAGCACGGTAAACCCTGAAACTCCCTCAAACTGGCCCCACAGCATTTAATGTTGACCTTGGTGTGTGTGTGCAGGAGTGAGCTTGCTTTTGTGGTTATTTTTTGTAATTCATGCCCTGTCTTTCTGACTTACAGGTTAATGTGTGAGACAGTGCGATATGAACAGCATGAAGCCAATGTGGTTTTATACTAGTGAGTATCAACACACACAAACACGGTACACTCTCACAAAGGCTGTGAATGCATCTCTATTTGGGTCAGTTTATCTGAGGTTTATATCAGTCACCACAACGATTGCATACACACATCTGCTCACTCACTCTCTCTCTCTCTCATTTTCCCTGTCTTTATCTTTCTCGCTTTCTCTTGCGCTTTCTCTCTCTCTTTCTATCTCTCTCTGTGTCTTAGATACACACACACACACACACACACACACACACTGACATCTGTCTTGTGCTCAGTTCATTTAAATATGCAAACTCCATCTACAGATGGAGATTAAGCATATAAAGGCTTTTTGAATGTGGACACACTCTGCCTGTAGAAACTAAATGTTCTGTTGTATTGACATTGTTCAAAAAATGTAAGTTTCATGTTTCTTCCTTTAAACTGCCAAGTTCACTTGTAAGTGTTATGTTAACCATGTTTTATTGAGGGGTGAGGTGTTAGTAGAAAAAACTTTCTGTGGTAATCAGCATCATGCCTCAAGAGCTGTTGATGGGGCTTAACTTTTTTGAACCCAGAACAAAATTTAAGTTCTCGTCGTTTACGCTTGAAACATTCAAGGAAAAACATACTTGTTCTCTGTTTCCTTTGGTAGCTGGGCCAAAAAGTCATATGGAAAATTGAAGTCATGCTAGCTCATCAGAACCTTGAGCATTTTCTTTTCCTGTTTCTTTACCGTAACCTTTCATTATCTGTAGTAAATCTTCAGTACGGTAAAATTGTTGCAATAACGGTTAGAGACTGTACTTTCCAAAACACACAAAATCAGCCATATGCTTTATTTCACTTGGAAAGTGTGTCATTCAAAATGTTTGGGCTCATACTATTTCCTCGGCTTAGTTTGCAACCTACTAGTCTCAGCCTTAGATGACACACTCATGACCGCCTACGGTTTGTTCAGTGGTGCACAAAAAAAATTACGTTTTTTTCCTCACACTGGCAAGCCACTGTCGTGTTTAGTCACGCTAGTACAATAAGTGCTTCTGAAGGAAAAAAACATTTTGAGACATCAGAACTTTGTTGAAGGATTTTCAGAGTTTGTTTGAACCCCTTAGTAGCAAGTGAATGGAATATTACAATGTATTTTCAAAGTTATGTTAATCTAATTGTCAGTATTTAATACTTTCGGCCGCCTCAAAATTCTGATCCCAAATTCTTAACACATTTCTGTCTTGTGCACATTTCTGTAGCTGAGCTAGTTGAGCATTGTGTTAGCAGCGCAAAGGTTGTGGGTTCGATTCAAAGGGAACACACAGAATGATAAAATGTATAGCTTGTATGCACTGTAAGTCGCTTTAGATAAACGTGTCTTCCAATTGCATAAATGTAAATGTACATTATTCATTTTACGTTTACTTGCTCTACACATCACTTTCAAATGAACTGGACTCTGGTTAGTCATTTTACATAGTCAGACAGTCTCATCCTGTGTAAGCGGGCGGTTTATGGACAAAACCTTATGCTGTTAAAAGTCTGGCTGTGCAAGACTAACGACACACAGGTGCCCCTTTTCTCTGGGAACTGCTGCAATGATGCAGGCACCCACATTAAGATGACTCATTTTGAAACGGCATGGCTTGGCATTTATTCTGTTAGGTCACCAGTCTACCAAAAACATCATCTTAAGTGTGTCTGGAACATTCTGTGTGTGTGTAATGTCATAATATTTGTCTGTGTGTGTGCTGCAGTCCTGATGACATTGGGACCTGCTGGTATATCCTCCTGTCTGGTTCAGTCTTTATTAAGGAGTCCATGTTTCTGCCACGCAGCAGGTATGTGTTTGTTTGTTTCCACAGAGTTTGCCTCATTGTTTCCACCCTGTTTTGTTCAGTGTGTCGTCTGACCTATGCTGTTCGTTTCAGTTTTGGTAAGCGTTCTGCTGGTAGTCTGCGTCGTGGTTGTGAATGTATCATCCTTGAAGCTTCAGAGATGATTGTGGTGAGTTATATCATCGTGTGTCTATGTGTGTGTGCCATGCGCAACTGTTGTTGAAATGAAATAATCATGCATAACAGTTAAATGGGGATACACTCATTTATTCTGTCTCTGTTCAGGTGGACTACATGGATGACAATGATGAGTATTTCCAAAGGCAAGCGTCCCATCGGCAGTCCAGGAGAAGGTTCCGGAAGATAAACCAGCGTGGAGAGCGCCAGACTATAATCGATACAGTCGATCATTATCCAATCAGCAAACCCCCTCTCCCACCAGGATACCACTCGGTCCGTTCACACGCACACAGTCTCACGCACACAAATAAAACATTGTCAACCTCTCTGATGGCTTGTTGTAAACCCACAAAGCTAACAAACCAAAAACCAGTAGCTGCATCCATAAATTGTAGTTATTTCAGACGGAGCTATTTTCCCTAGTTTTCTTCCCTAATTTAGTGAAAACTTCACTTATCTTAGTCCCATCCGCCTAACTACTTGAAATTACAGATGTCAATTCATAATTGTCAACTCAAGACATGTTGTTGTTCATGTGGAGCTTAAGATCAGCATGGATCTTAAACCCAGATATGGATCTTGTCTTATAGCAGTCATATACAGTGTATGTAGTAGTTGGTTGGTGTCAGGGACTCACTGATTCTGACTCACTAATTCTATATAACCAGAGTTGCTGTGTGTTTGTGTTTTTAAATCATTGTGTATTAATGTGTTTTTAATGTGTCTTGCCTGCAGGAATGCTCAAAATCCCAGGTAACCTTCCCTTTTAATACTGTCCAGTAGTAATCTTTAAAGTTGCTGTGTGTAATAGTTTTTAAAGAGAAAGTAGTTTAACATATCTTAAAATGCAGTGACAACTTTAAGAAGCCATTTGTAGTTTGAATTCCCAAGAGTGTAAACACAAACTGCTCTGTTTGTTTAAGCAGCTAAATAGCAATGTTGGCTCAACGTTACTGTGAGTCTGAGGCTGGACTTTCTGTTTATAATGTCATTAAAATGTCTGTTACATTTGCAATTACACACAGCAGTTTTATCATTTATGCATGTTAGCACACTACCTTGTAAACTCGAGGCATTCATAGTCTCTGGCAGAAATCTGGTGAGCTGCCTGTGTAAGCAGCATTTAAAGCAGTAGATGTCCAAGGGATGTAAGAATTGTTCCAGAAGGCAGCCAGAATAGCACATATTCTTCATGAGGAAAAGCCATTCCCAGAATGCATTGCAAAGTGCAAGAGTCTTTTCTGAACTTTGTGTAAGCAGCACTATTTAAAGGACCCACAGGGTCTTTCTTGTTCATAAGATTTGTAACTTATGAGGTTCAGTTTCAATTAAGATGCTGCTTGTTTAGACAGTAAGGCACCTCACTAGATTTCATAACAAAGCCATCGTCATGCCAACATTCTTAACTAAATATAATCTGGTATAAACATAGCTTAGCTGCATTTCATTTTTGCTATCAGTTTCACTTTGTGCCTTGTGGTGTTTCAGTTTTCTATCTTTATTTGTTCTTAAAAGACTTAAAAGGCACTTGGTTATGATTGAAAGAAGGGGGCGGGCTCTCCTCAGATATTTATGCCATTCTGATTGTTTAGCGAACTGTCAATCACTGTTGGGGTGACCCTGGTGACTGGTTTAGTAGGGAAGTGGGTGTCAACCATCCCCCGCCGTCCTCTGCCTAAACAATACCAGCATCCTGTTAATCCCATGATTGTGTGTGTGTGTGTGTGTGAGAGACTGCCAGAGAGGGCAGGGTCTGCTGTTTGTTGCTGTGGTGACAGGCATCGTTGAGTAGACTAGAGAGTGATGCTCTCACTCAAAGAGTGATTTTAGGAAGAAAGACAACAGGTGTTATAGACACAAAATAATCAGGAGTGGGTGATTTGGAACATGATTGTGGAATGATGAAGAGGATGCAGTTTTGAGGGACATCTAACAGAAAGAGAGACAGATAATGTTGTAGAGGTCAGTTTGGAACGTGCACGCAGGATGGTTGGGCATTCAGTATTACAGGCTATGAGACAGCTGGTCCTGTCTCACGGCTATGGAGTCAGAAGATATGGGACCAGGACTGTGAGTATCTCATACACGCATTCTCTTGCTCCACAGGCAAACACAGAAAGCCTGGAGACAACATGTATAATCTCTGTTTTACATGCACAGGCTAAATGTATTGGTTAACTATAGATAAACCTTCATGCACATACATGCATTATCACAGAGAATGTTTGTTTAGCTATACACATAGATTAGTTCTGGTGGATGGATAACGTTTTGTGTGCAAGCAGAAAACATTTTAGTTTAAGGTTTTAAAATAAGAGTAATTTCCTGTTGACAGGAAGAATATATTATGTTCTGATTAGAATTAGGAGGATTGAATTGGATATAAATTGTTTAGTTTAAGTAGTCGAAGCAGAAAGAAAGTGGAACGCTGTATTTTGATTTCCTGTTAATATTTTGTGGTTTTGTTTTGCCATTATGGGTTCACAGAGCAAATGAGTAGATTAGAACTCAGTTTACAGAGGTTTTGTTTAATGAGATCCTTTAATTGTGTGTTTGACGTGGTGATTAATTTGGTCACTGTATGTAGGCCAGCTGAACTAGGTTATCAGTATGGAGCCATCAACTTTACTGTAATAAGCCTCTGGGCATGCTGTACAGTATGTTGAAATTGATGTGTGTTTGATTAGCAGGTCTGAGTGTTAATATTGGCTCATTAACTGATAGAATCATCAGTCATTAACATATGACAGTACTCAAATAATCCTTTTAATTATATTTCTTTAAATGTTTACATGATGGATATAAGAGTCATACTGCTAGCACTGAATGTATGTTAGGGCTGGGTAATGGCTAAAATCAATGTAATCTATATTTTTAAACAATAAAATAACTCAACATATGTGAAATATGTTCCTTCAAATCAAGGAACCTTTATGTCAGCAATGACTGTTTAAAAATTTTCTTTTAAAATGTTTTAAAATATAATGCAGTTTTTTAATGTAAATACAGTATTTGTAATCTTGCTTAATTGCCAGCATAATTACAGCAAATACTGTATTGTGAATATTCGATCACCCAGCCCTAGTATTAATTTTGTGTCAGGCAATGAGTATAATCACGACTAGCAGACAGATTATTAAATATTAAAAATGGCCTCTTCCTGATTACATCTAAACTGTGTGTGTGCGTGTGTGTGCACATCCTTCTCTCCACCAAAGAGTAATTGTGCTGACACACAGAGGTTAATCCTCAGATCTGTGAACTGGAAAAACGCACAAATTTAAAAAGGATGAATTTCTATATTGTTTATTTGCATATGTTTGTTTGTCTCTGTTTTATTTATAACTGTGTAAATGTTTCTCTCGCAGCTTCCTGCAGATTTCTCAAAGCTTCACCCCTGTGACAGTTGCCATGCTCACATGACCTCCAACCAATCACGTTCCAGCATTGCTAGTGATTCAGGAAGTAGCAGCCTATCAGATATTTACCAGGTGATAAGAGACTCTGCATTTCTATCCCTCTATCTCCTTACACGCTCTGCAACAGAAGCACGTCCTAACAGAGATTTACAATGAACATCTGGGACACACACACTCCTAAATCCTCCCCTGTAGAGGGAAACCCCTCCACCCCTCTGTGGTCCATCTGTCACCTCTCCATAACCTATTCATGTCAGTCCTCAAACACACCTTCTGATCCACAGATCAGCACCACACAAACATCCAGTGCATCCACAAACACAAACGGCTCTTAATCCAGCCTGGCAGCTCACTCCAGTGTGGGGAAAGCTACTTTTATTCACGACTAGGTTAAAACTTGGCAAGACACTGATTCAAAATAGTTAAACTGCAGTCATGCTAACCTTTAAAGAAAGTAATTACAATGAAGGTTACTAACAAAAAGCTTTTTAAGGGGATATCATTATGGCCTATCAGAGCTATCAGATAATTCAGCATTTTTCTGAATTGAGTATTTATCTGTAAAAACTTCTAAATTAGGCTGGCATTATTAATTTGAATGCCATTTTACGATAAATACTACTAATACAACCAAAAACAAGTTTATGTAACTGAGTCAAAACAGTGACAAATAATAATATACTAAACAGTTAACAGGTTCAAATGAGTCAGTGAATCATTTATTTACTTGCTGTGCTGTACTTTGTCACAACTGTTTAACTTCTCTCTTTAATTGCTGCTTTTAATCAGTGATTCCACAACACATACACACACACCTTTTTGTGCGGCTGAGTCACCAAGGAACAAAATCCGCTAAAACACAAATCAAAAGTCCGCTAATTCTAAAAACGGAACTTTGTCAGCTGAAAAATGTGCACAGATGCAAGACACTGCAAGCTCACAGATCTTTCTGTTGTAGGCCACTGAGAGTGATTGTGGTGACATGGATCTCAGCGGGCTTCCTGAAACAGCAGTGGACTCTGATGAAGACGATGATGATGAAGATGTGGGAAGGGGGACGGACCCCCTCATGAGCCGGGATATTGTGAGGGACTGTCTGGAGAAAGATCCCATGGATCGTACAGATGATGACATCGGTATATGTGCATTTCTATTGGCTGCACACATTTCTGTTATTTTTAGGCAATGATGTCATAGGCAGGATCATTATTCTGTGATTTTGGTTTTCATTTTCGTTTTCTCTTTGTTTACAGAGCAGCTGCTGGAGTTTGTACAGCAGCTCCCGGCATTTGCGAGTCTGAGCGTTTCGGTTCGGAGGGAACTTTGCGCCGTCATGGTGTTCGCGGTTGTGGAACGGGCTGGAACCATCGTGCTGAATCACGGTGAAGAGGTAAGACCTGATTTATTTAAACATCTCAGCTTCTCACTGATGTTCAGATGATGACAAACAAAAGTGTGTGTGCTTGTTGTAGCTGGACTCGTGGTCAGTTATTCTGAATGGAGCTGTTGAGGTGATCTATCCAGATGGCCGCAGTGAAAGTGTGTGTATGGGCGAGAGTTTTGGTGTCTGCCCTTCTATGGAGAAACAGCTGATGACTGGAGTCATGAGGACCAAGGTGGACGACTGTCAGGTATGAGTGTGCTTGTGTTTGCCTGGTATTTTATGACAAAGAACAGGGGGAACTTAGATAGATTATAGATTTTGTGGTTTCATAGTAAATGTAAGTTTTGATTTTTGTTTAAAAAAGGGCAAAACATTAAAAAAAATGGTTTTCCCAAAATAAGAATTGTCATCATTTACTTGTGCTCAAGTTGTTCCTAACCTGTATGATTTTATACAAAAATATAAATTGATAACAAAACTAAAAAACTCACCAGTGAATGATTTGTGTGTGTGTGTGTGTAGTTTGTGTGCATTGCACAGCAGGACTATTGCTGCATTCTGAATCAGGTTGAGCAAAACACACAGCGTGTGGAGGAGGAAGGGGAAATTGTCATGGTGAAAGAACACAGAGAACTCGACCGGACTGGTACCCGCAAGGGACACATTGTTGTCAAGGTGACGACTGCCACCTTTTGGAAAAATCTTATTGGCTTGTGTTTTACATAAATATCTCACAGTGTGACTAACTGAGATAATATTTTTGGATTATTTGATTTAACATTTTGGGTTATTTCTTTTCACACATATGGTTTCATTTCTCTGTCAGACCACATAACTAGATAATATACTTAAGATGATGATGAATTAATTTTTACCAACAAAAAAATTCTATATATGCTTTAAATGTGTTAACTTACATTAAATTCTAATGTAAAATTTGTAATTTTTTAGGGTACAGCTGAAAGGCTAATGCAGCACTTAGTAGAGGACCATTCAGTTGTGGACCCCACATATATCGAGGACTTCCTGTTGACCTATCGTACCTTCCTGCCCAGTCCTCTGATTCTAGGACAGAGACTTCTGGACTGGTTTAATGACCCCAGTTTACGAGACAAGGTAACGTGACTAAATCAACCTTCTCTGTATTGACCCTCTACTGTGTTGCACTCACAGTACCTCTTTCTCTCTCATTTAGGTAACACGAGTCGTGTTGTTATGGGTTAACAATCACTTCAGTGACTTTGAAGGAGACCCTGATATGACCAGTTTCTTGGAGGATTTTCAAAACAATCTAGAAAGAGAGGTGAGAATTACTTATAACTATCTAATAATTTAGTTATAAATTATATATATAAGAGTTATATACATGCATACACAAAAACCTCTGCAGTTAGAAGAGTTCTTATCTTCATCTTTGTATCTGAGCAGAAAATGACCGGTCAGTTGCGGTTACTCAACATAGCTTGTGCAGCTAAAGCCAAACCCCGAGTGATTACAATAACAAGGGCTGCTCGGGAGATGCCCCTCCCCTTCAACCTAATTGGAGGAGCCGAACGAGGGACACGCCTCTTCATCAGCAGTGTAGAGGTGGGAAGCAAGGCAGAGGAGGCGGGGCTTAAACGTGGAGATCAGGTATTCCCTTTCAAACATCAATATTGCGCATTATTAAAGCAATGCATACTGAAGCAGTTTTTAAAATATATCTGGTTGTCGTTATCTGTGTTTTAACTCATGTAGATACTGGAGGTGAATGGACAAACTTTTGAGAATGTACAGTTGTCCAAAGCAATTGAAATTCTAAAGAACAACACACAGCTGTGTATGAGTGTCAAAACTAACCTCCTGGGTGAGATTCCCACTAGCATACATCTTCCAACACTCAAACATACAGACATGTCGACCACAAGTTTGCTCACCCCCCTCATTCCTACTTTTTTATACACAGTATTCAAAGAGTTGGTGGCCAGGGTGGCAGAGGAAAGAAAAAATGGCATTCCTCATCTTCCAAAGATTGGTGACGGAAAGAAAAATAGTCGCTTCTCTGTAACTGATCTTGGGGCTGGTGCTGATGTCTTGGGTCAAGAGAAAGTCAGCAAGAAGGTCAAAGCACATACAGTGGGCGGCCGGAATAAACTGATGAAGATTCTAGACAAAACGCGCATGAGTATCCTACCTCAGAAACCCTACAGGTATACAAGCTTACGTAGTCATTTTAATTGATTTAAAATTAGCGCATAAAATATACACTTTGAGAAACATTGAAGAGAAACCTCAGTACAAATCAGGTTAATTGTACAAAATTTATACCAAATATAAAGAGGTTTTCAATATATTACAGTCACACTTTTTTTTGCATTTGGCAGACGGTTTTATCCAAAGCGACTTACATTGCATTATCTATATACTATACATTGTATACATACCATACATTGTCTCGAAGTATGTACAATCCCTGGGATCGAACCCATGACCTTGGCATTGTTAACGCCACGCTCTAACCACTGAGCTACAGGAAAGCTAATATGGTTAATATGATTATTTCAGGATGTGGAAATCAGCAGGAAATGTAAATTAATTGTCATTTTCTACCGAATCATGCGAGTCATTATTTCTTTATTCTGCAGTGACCTCGGGTTGGGCCAGACTCAGGATGACAGTATTGTGGGATTACGTCAGAACAAACTGGCTCCGCCCACTATGCAGGTCGGCGGAAATCTTTCATCCAGTAACCCTGACCTGGCCCAAGGCCAACAACGCATTATTGACTACAGTACACAGCCACCAGGTAAATGTGCATACAGATACACATAAACCATACTCTAAGACACAGATACATATTACATATACTGATATAGATGCAAGTCTCCAAAAGCCAAGAACTTATACCTGCATAATGTGTGGTCCACAATGCAGTTTGTTCTGAACAACAGTCATCAACTTAGGAGGAAGAGATTGTCGAACTTTTGTTTTTGACAGTTTATTATTTTGTTGGGTAAATCTAATCAACTATTTTGAAAACAAAGACTTGCAAAATAAATGTGTCAAGCCCTTATATGTCTTTTAAAGGTTCAGTGCCATGAACTTTGCAGAGTTTTGCAAGCACAGCTGCAGGAAAATTCTTACAATTGCAGTTTGGGAACTTTGACAGAACAAATCTGAGCACCTTTTCCTAGCCACCCTTTTCCTTTTTCATATAGCAAGCCAATCATATTAGAGCTTGCCATTTTGAGAAAGCTTCTGCTTTTTTGTAGGGGAAATTCATCAGAAAGTCCATGAATGTTTTTGAGGGTCTGTTCTCTGAGACTAAGGCTATACAACATTAACCCAGTAACATTTGCAGCATAATGCTGCACGCTCAGCAACATACAGAACTTCAGTCTTTACTGTAATGATCTTGGATTCTACTGCTCATAAATGCATTCTGCTCCACTGCTGCATTTGTGTTCCTGCCTTCCTCAATATCTCTGTGATATCTATTCTAACGCCCCTGCTACCCTCTCCTTGCTCACAGCTCCTGGATCCACTCGTGAGTATTTCGTGCACTGCTGCAGTTCTTCTCGTTTCTTTAGACACCTATCGTACGCACCCGTCTCTCTAGATATCAGTTCCTTCAGTCTCTCCGTCTTCATAGAGGCCTGTCTTAAATAATTGCCTGTCTGTCTCTCTTAAGTCTCTCTCCTGAAGCCTGTGGTACAGTTTTTGCTATCTCTACTTGACTACTATCTTTTTAGCCCTTCGTAGTTGTAATCGTTCTTTTATAGGTTATGTGTTTATTGTAGATTTGTCAACAGACTCAGAGTCTCAGAGAGTTTTTGCACTGACGGCATCAGACCCACCCACATCGCGTCTGCATTAATAAAACAACTAGCTTTCACAGAAGAAAAAGACTTACCGATATTGTTCTTCTCTTAAAGCTGTTTATAAAGGGTGTAGTCTGTTGCTATGTGTTTTGGCAGTAGGCCTGTATTTTGCCGGTAGCTTGGCAAACCTGAGTCACGCAAGTCACAGTACACACGCCTTCAAGCTGTGGGACTATTTTCTCTATGCTGTCTTGACCACAGATTTATTTTGAATGGCCTGTCTCAGGAGACTCGCATGTTGTGCCATCTGCAAAATTTGCTACTCGGCCAAGTGCTGTAGTTAAATTAACTTTCTTTCCTGTTTTCTATATCATAGTCTCTCTTTAGAAGTCGGTTCCTGGCTGTTACCCTTCAGCATTGTGTTTTCTTAATACTTTCTCAAATTTTTTACAAGACTTGCTGTCTTCTTAGTAAAGAGCTGCATTTTGATTTCTTTTCTGTAGAACATTTTACATTTCACTTCTGCTTTAGGTTGGAGTCATTATGTGACTTGCTCTCCAAGATGTTCTGCAGCTTTATATATTTGTTCAGCCGTCTAAACTTGTATCTCCAATTAACCTCTTTGACTTTGTTAATCTCTGTTTTGAATGTTTCAGCCGCCTCTTCTACATCTTTCTTGTGCAATTAGCTAATGTAGTTCTAGAAGTTGCATGTAATCTGTTCAATGCAGTAATGTTTGGATCCGTGTGATCGTTCACAAGGTTCATACTTTCTAAATGCGTTTTTTATTTTATTGTTTGTTGTGTAACTTTTTCATTTGCAGAACTGCAAGACCAGGTACTGCGTGTTTTTAAGGCAGACCAACAAAGTCGTTACTTACTGATCAATAGGGACACCACAGCGAGAGAGGCAGCCAATCAGGCGATACGGGAGTTTGGCTTGACTGCATCTTCCGAAGCCTATTCGCTCTGTGAGGTGTCAGTCACTCAGGAGGGCGTTATCAAACAGAGACGACTTCCTGATCAACTCTCCAAATTGGCAGATAGGATACAGCTTAGTGCCAGGTTTAACCTTAATACACCCCGGTCACACCTATATCAAATTTAACAATCTGTACCTGAGAAGTTGCATGTTTATTGACGCGTGCTGGTTCACATCTCCAATGTCAGGTACTACCTGAAGAACAACATGGAGACAGAGACACTGTGTTCAGATGTGGAAGCCCAGGAGATGCAGCGTGAATCTCAGGTCTCTCTGTTATCCTTAAGCTCCATGGAGATAGCCAATCAGCTGTCAGCACGAAACTATCTTCTGTTCTCGAGCATCGAACCAACCGATTACATCATAGACCTCTTCAAGCTCCGCCCACAAGAGCCTCCCACCAACCTTCGCAACTTTGAAGGTCTTGTGAACCAGGAAACCTTCTGGGTAGCCACAGAGATCGTACGGGAAACCAACTTGGCCAAAAGAATGAAGATCATCAAGCACTTCATAAAGATCGCGCTTCACTGCCGTGACTGCAAAAACTTTAACTCCATGTTCGCCATTATCAGGTAACTGTTTTGTGAAACATCTAGGAATTTAAATAATCATTTTAAAAGCATCCCAAGTGTGGTCTAGGCAAAGTTAAACTACTGCTCTGAAGTAAGCTCAAATTTAAGCCAATTTTAATTTAAGATTAAATTTTTTTTTTGTCTCTCATACTTTGTGTTAATTATTATTGCAGTAATGAAAAATTGTTATAATGAGAACAGAGTAGATTTGCCCAAACGTTTGACAGGTGGTGTGTATAATAAGACAATCTGTTGTTAAATGTAGTCATACAGTTTCTAGTTTTGAGTAATATGCGTTTGTTTTGTTTGCATGCATTTCTGCATGTGTTTTGTAGTGGGTTCAATCTAGCACCTGTCTCTCGGTTGCGATCCACATGGGAACGGTTGCCTGGAAAATACGAAAAGCTTTTGGCCGAACTGCAGGATGTGTTCGACCCATCGCGCAACATGGCCAAATACCGCAACCTTCTAAACAAACACAACCTGCAGCCGCCGGTCATCCCTCTGTTTCCGGTCATTAAAAAAGACCTCACCTTCCTCCACGAGGGTAATGTATACCTCTGCATTTAAATGCAATTAGGCTGTATTCAGTCAGAATATAGTTTAAATTTATTTACTGGTAATAGTTAACAATGTTAAAAGGCTGTTTTTCTAATACTAACTACTGTTTTAAGGGTTGTGACATTTCCTAACGTAGTATACTACTTATGTACGTGTGTTTGTGTATATATACTTAATGTAGTATACACACACACACGCACACACACATATATATTAAATCGTATTTGTAGAGTAAATGGTTACATTTAGATTTGTCTTTTCTAGGCAACAGCTCTAAGGTGGATGGCCTGGTGAATTTTGAGAAATTGAGGATGATCGCACGAGAGATCAGACACGTGGTTCGAATGGCTTCCATTACCATGGAGCCTGCATTGCTCTTTAAAACCAGGTACACTCATCTACAGAGCTTACAGTTATTCATTGATGCTTAGCATTGATGTTATACCCTCTCTCATCAAACCACGATACAGAATAACACAGACACACTCTTACACACAGTGTGGCGTATATCATTGCTGATGATTTCTGCTGACAGTCATTGTGTGCTTGGTGTCTTATTTGATCTCTTTTATATGGGCTTTTGCTCTGTGGGCTTCACTGTCTAAGCACTAGTGTCTTTTTGTCTCCTCGTTCTCCCCATTTTTCTGTTCTTCATCTTCACGGCTCTGTGTTTTAGGAAGAAAAAGTGGAGGAGTCTTGGGTAAGTGGGACTGTTACCGACTCGTTTTCTCTTTCACTTTCTCTATTAAAGGTGAAGTGTGTAATATCTATGCTATTACCATCACAGACGGCAATTAATGATAGCAGGCTTTCCAGAAAACACCCCTTGTCTGCTATTGGTCGGGAAAACAATAATCCCACCCCCAAACCTATGCTATAGGGTGAACCCATGTTGCTATATTTGACTATTTGTCTTACTCAGACAGAGCCACAAAGCAACAGATTTTACATATCAAATTTATTGTTTCTGCAAAGTAGAGTAATAGATTTTTTTATGTTGAAAACATTACACACTTCTCTTTTAAATGTTTTGTTGTGCTGTGGTGTGTATCTAAATCACTCCAAACAAACATTTTGTCTGTTAGTCTGCTCTGTTCTAAGTCACTGAATCTGTATAATCTTCTTTCCTTTATTCTACCAAATGTTTATTTTCACCCTTTAGAAAGGCATGTCCTTTTTATTACCAGCGTTTGATTGCATCATTTGATCTGATTTAAAAGTATCTTTTTGATACTTTTTTAGACATATTTCTTTAACAACCTGTAGTTTTCTAATATAGTCACTCTGCTCTTTATTGTGCATGTTAAAATTTCTCAAGGCCATGACAACCGATTTGTTCAGGTGGCTAAAATCGAGGGGAGGAACTGTTTCCTCTTGCTGACTCCCTCTCTATTGGTTTGATGTATTTAATGAAATGTTGTGATTAACACACAATATCTTTTTCTATGTGTGTATGTAGATCTCTAAGTCAGGTGAGCAGCTCCTCTCTGTCTGACATCGGAACGATGGGCGGGAAGAGAAAAGGTAGGCGGAGCTCTTTCCTCAGCGCCAAGAAACTTTATGAGGTGGAGATAATGAGCAGGCGTGTGCGGCAGTACCTGGACTCGCACACTCACGAGAGTGATGAGGATGTGCTTCACGAACTCTCTGTGCAGTGTGAGCCCCCCAATTGCACGAGTGAGTCAAAGAAAACTAACAAACACCTTAAAAGATAAATAGATTAAAAAATATAAATTATATATAAGACATCATATATAAATATAAGACAATTGTATCCTAACTGTAGTTTACATGACAAACAACTTCTAACAAATTGTATTGTTATATGATAGAGATGCCAGACCAATATCATGTTTTGCACCAAAACTGCCCGTTATACTTACAGAAACCACATGCAAACCTAGCGTGTTTTGTTTTATCTAATTTGACTGTCAATATCGTGCGGGTTTGTTTTCAGTACTGAAGAGCGCAGGTGAGAGAAGAAGAGCAGATGCTTCACCTGTCAGTCAAAGAAGCTCCACCCCTCAGCGTGCAGATGGAGATACTAATCATAAGAAAGCAGCTGGCAAAGACATACAGCCATTCGGTTAGAATGTTTCCTTATGCACACACAAAGGTTCAAACATGTTTAAGTGGCATTACAGTGTCCTCTGCTGGTGGCTTTAAGTCTAACGTGTGTTGAAGTGGAGTTTATGTGTAGGTCAGGGGTGTAGGTCAGGAGAGCAGGTGTCCTGTAGAGTTTAACTCCACCTGCATTAGCTAATCAAGGTCTTACTATGCATCCTAGAAACTTCCAGGCATGTGTGTTGAGGCAAGTTGGGGCTAAACTCTGCAGTACACTAGCCTTCAAGATCGAGTTTGGACACCCCTGGTGTAGGTGCTCAGTCTCCTTGGTCATTTCATAAGATTCTTTCTCTCTTTATAGAGGGGCGAGACAGACAACGAAAGCCACTTGAGGACAGCCAAACAAATGCCTCATCTCTAGTTTCCTCTCCGCGCACCTCACCTCGCAGTACACCAAGGAAAGGTATACTGATAAAGTGTATTTAATTGGTTGAATTACAGCAAATTAAGCCATCTATGGTAAAAGTATCTGGTAAAAACTAAATTATGCAAAATATGTATAAATTATATATAATATCATATAACCCATTACATGTATACAATAAATAAAGTAGCTAGTACATTTTTAAAGTTACTCTTTAAAAACTCTAAAGTTACTTTCTCACATTGTGTGTTTTGCACTCATTTGCCTATATGTTAAGAAATTGTAGCAAATGCATTGATTTATGAGTAGTAAGCAATAAGAAAAAATAATCCAGCCTAACATACATTAGGGTAAATGTTAACAATATAATTGTTTTAAAAAGTCATGGAACAATAGAATTGAATAATTCTGAATGTACAAAAATTGCTTTTGTATCTGAACACTGTTAAATCATGAACTGAATCTAATTGTAGTCGACCCAAAGATTCCTACTACTAAACTTTAAGAAGTTCTTAGATTGTTGATTTTTATATGTGTCTTTGTCTTATAGCTCCACAGTTAGTGGTGAGTGAAGCATCAGATGAGTTGAGTCTCTTAAGCTCCTCCTCTTCTGACTTCATCATGGCTGACGAGCACACACACGCGCAAGCCCATGCTTTAGCACACAGACTCAGGTGTAGGACAGAGCCTGATCAAATAAGTCTGGGGTAAGAGATATACCTCAAGTTCATCATTGTGAAAAAAAAATATTCTGGTGCTGAATTTTGATTGGTCAAATAGCTACTGTATATGTCTTTGCACTGTCTTTTAACAGAAGGATGGCACTTGTATTTGCTTTACTCTGTGATGCATTGTGCCTACCAGGGCCTTTAGTCTGACAATATTTATATTATAACAGCCTCTTGTATCTAATTGTTTAGTTCTGTAAAACCCATTTGTGTTTTTTCTCAGGTCATACTCCCTGACTCAGGATCAGTGTGACCGCGCATCATTGGACGCGGCAGACAGTGGGCGTGGAAGCTGGACGTCCTGCTCCAGCGGTTCCCATGACAACATCCAGAGTATTCCACAGCGTGTCAGTTATTATGATAACCGTAGCTGGGAGACATTGTCAGAAGGGATTGGACGTAGTTATGTGAGCACTCCTACCGGATACTGGGGCGAAGACTTGGAAGGCGACACGGGAACAATAAAACGTAAAGGAGGAAAAGACGAGATTCCAAATACATCAAATATCATGAGTCGAAGGGAGGGACGTTTCAGAGAGCCACCACCCACACCACCTGGTTATACTGCTCTTTCATTGGCTGAGGCAGACAGTCCCAGTTATGCTCACGGGCGACGCCCACCAGACTACTCAGCAGCACTGCAAAGGTCTCGATTTGTCAAAAGGTCATGTGAACCTCACTCGCAAATTCACCCATCCAGTAGATTACCAGCGTACACCCATTGCCAGTCACCACGACGACCACAACAGGATGGTATGTGTGATTGAAAAATGCACATTTAATCTCTTACATTTCAGGTATTTGTAAAGAAAAGCTTAAAGTGATAGTTCCCCCTCAAAACGAAAATGAAAATTTCCAAGATGTGGGTTAATTTTCAGTAGAACAGTAAAGAATATTGTTCCTGTAGCTCAGTTGGTAGAGCGTTGCGCTAGCAATGTATAACTTGAATGAACTATGGATAAAAGCGTCTGCCAAATGCATAAATGTAAAATGTAACCTGAAGCCGTGATCCTTGGTGATTCATAAAATGCGAGTCAACGTGCTATCTGAAACACAATAAATAAATAAATACTAAAGGGCATATACACATTAACATTGAACCAGTGCTGTTTCTGGTGTTTATTGGTGGTTGGCATCTATTACAGGATCCATTAAATTTGAGATGCCTGTATCTACTTGAAATAAATAAAATGACATCTGTTGATTTGCATTTTATGAATCACTAAGGACTATCGTTTCAACTAAAAATCTACTGTTCTACTGAAATCACCTGCATTCTGAATGGCCTGAGGATGAGTAAATTAACAGCAAAATTTTATTTTTGGTTGAATTACCCCCTTTGATTATATGTTGTCATACTTTTCCTTTTTTCACTACAGAAAACGAGCAAATATCAGCTGTTTAAAAGGGGACACTTAAATATCTACAGCAAACAACAGCAAAGCGTATTGGGCCTTTATGAAGATGTGAAGGAGCAGAGAAGGTTTTGGCACTTTTAACAGAAGAAAATCTAAAAACAAAGGAACAAAACAAATCACTGCATGATAAAATAAAGATCATCTCATTTGAAGAAATAATGAGTTGTTGCACGTGATGCAATGTGTCAGTGTTATATTACAATACCATACAAACAGTGTTATTACATTTCTCTTAAAGTTTTAGTCTGCCATGTTACTTTAGTTTGTGTTACAGAGTGAAACTGTGTGTGTGAGTGTGTGATAAATACCACAGAGGGAGATGTGGCCCTCTTCAGACACTTGAAGACAAAGACTGAGAAACTGTCTCTCACAGACCTCAACATCTGTTTGTGCAAACATCAGTGTTTATTATATGGTCTTTTTAAACATGTCTTTTCTTATTTCATCGTGTTCCTAGCAACTTTCCAAATGTGGCCACAGGCTTTTCAGAAGATTTTATTTTGTATTTTTATTTAATTTTATCTGTCAGTTTCATTTTTCTGGCTAGTTAAATGCAATATGGCACAAATCATGAATTGTTGCACACGTTCTCGGAAGCAAGAATTATTTTTTGTAGTCAAGATATAACTTATAGTTGTTACATGGATGATAGGCAGTCATGGTATGGTCAGTAAATATTTACAACAGTATATTTTACTTAGTGATAGTTCAAATGTATGGCTTATAACTCCCTTGTGTTTTTACCCAGCCAAATATAAGCACCACATGTATTTCTACGTCTTTTACAAAGACAACTGGCAAAGTCTGTAACTACTTTTGTATTTTTAAATACAACTATTGTAAATATTGGTTATATTTTGTTAAAGATTTCAGAGACCTATTCTGTTTATTGGACACAATTCAGCTACAAATGACTGATGAAAAATAAACACTGTAGCAATCCTTTTATAGTCTTGTCTTGTATCACAATATTTTTTTAGCATAATCTTTAATGCTTTAAGCATCTTTAATGTTTGCAGATTAGCACAACATACAGCCCAGTAATAGTTTCTGCATTTTAAAATGGGGTAGGGGAAAACATTCAAATAATTAAATATAAAGACATGTCCCGACCGAGCTCATTTCATTAGCACATGGCTGTTTTTCTGTAAGACAATAGATTAATTTTTATATGTGTATGTATCATGACATATTTTATCTGTCTCAGACGTTTTATTGCTAGTGTAATAAAAAGCACTAGTTTAGCAAACAAAGGAACAGGCAGTAGAATTACACAAATTGCAAAACATTTCTTTGATTTCTTTATGATACTGTGAAAGGCATTGAAGGGGATTATTGAGGGAGATTATTTGCACCATTATTACCCTGGAATAAACAATTCACTGTGTTGAACACACGTGATAACATGCCTCTATTATGATACTATGTGTTATATACATAGCAACTACAACTGGTTCTCCTACAATATACAGCCTAAAACCCATGTGACAACTTGCCCCAGATGTTAATGTACTGAAGTACTAATGTAATTAAGTACTGAAATCCTTGCAGGCTTTTGGTTGAAATCTACCCTTATCGCATAGATGTTTGTTTTAAATATGAGTGAATGTTTTTCAACTGTGGGACACTGATAAAGCTGTTGCAATATTCTATTAACAAAAATATCTTTTATTTCAGCTGCATTTTGTTTTAAATAATACCTAAAGCAGGGCTGGAAATTGTTTTGCTATGCTTGTTGTCTCATCACATCCTGATAGCAATCAATCAAGTAATGTAACAATAGTAAAGTGGTCTAAATATCTTTATATAAATGTACATCTTTTTTGAAAGGCATGGGTCATAAAATGTTTGTCCAATAATTGCATTTAGTCCAAGTGAAATTATAGGATTTTAAACTATGCATTCAGGTATTTTAAGGCGAGGCGTGGGTTTGGAGACCACTCTGAAGGGAGGGTGGGATCTTATGCTTTCAAAGCTAGCTACCTATTGCTACCTCTCCAGAATTGCCTACTCTACTTTTAATCAAATATGATCTCAGAAAATAACCCCAGAATAAATTGCTGGCTGTGTGTAGGTTCTGTCATGAAGTCTTCCACCAATAGTTGGCGCTGTGGTTCCTCTTGTATTTTCGTGCCCTCGCCGAAGGAAAGTGTCGTGTCTTCACTCTTGTTTATGTATGTGAGCTGTAGATAAATAACAACAGTCTCGCTCTCTGGATGTGTCCAGTCTTCACCCACACATTTGACCTGTCTGTCGCTTATTATCCGGACGCAGCGGTCACACTGACACCGTTTCTGAACCTGATTGTCATCAGCTGAGCTGGACCCGTACACAGGGATTAAGTGCAGCACGGTTCGGTGGACGGGACACAGTGGGGATTTAAACGACAAAGTCCGAATAAAGATGGAGAGACGCAGACAGGTGTGAACAGAGCCAGCGCTATGGAGATACATCCACTGTAAGAGCAGTTTGTTTGTGTATGAATATGAATGAGTGACTTGCATGTGTTCACGCTACTGTAACAATGTTAATATAGAGTAAATCAGTGGAGCCCGAAGATCACGTGACATCTTTTTCCATACACTATACAACGCTCTTGTGACATTATCCTGATTTATGACATAAATCAGTTGACATGTCACATTGCCCAACTGCAATATGGCCAGTTTACAAATAAGACAAACACACATTGCCTGTATGTTCAAACTGTCTTGTGTAGTGATGCTGTGGCAGGTGATGTTGTGCGTGTGTGTTTCAGATGCACTAAGCTTTGCCATCATAAAGCTGTTGAGCTGAAGGATGATGTGTGTGAGAAACAGAGCGCGCTCACTATCAATCCACGTCACATGAGAAAAGCCTTCAAGATCATGAACGAGCTCCGCAGGTGTGTGTGTGTGTGTGTAAGTGTGTCTTGTGTTATACAGATAGAAATCATGCAGTGCCGACCTATAACTGTAGTTATTGAGAATACACAATATTTTTGTGTCTGTTTTTAGCCAACATGAAATCTTATTATGCTTAATACCTAATGCTTAATACCTAATCTGGCATTGAAATGTAATGACTTTAAAATGACTGGTTGATGTGACAAGTTGTCCTTGTATTGTCCTAGTTATTGTTCCCTCTATCTTTCCATTTAAACAGCTGATTCATTGTATGTATGTGTGGTATGTGTTCAAGCCTCGGTCAGTGTGTGTGAAGTCTGTTCTCTTCTTTGCAGTCAGAGTGTGTTGTGTGATGTCACCATCATTGCAGAGGATGTAGAGATAGCTGCTCATCGAGTCGTTTTAGCTGCTGGGTGTCCTTACTTTCATGCTATGTTTACAGGTAAGAACACACATCATGGGTGAGGCCACATAGTGGTAAGGGTGGTCCTGATCTGCTACTATTAACAGTTTGGAAATTACAGAATGTATTTTATTACATAATCTTTGCTCAAATACATGCATATTGTCATATTTCGTTTAAGTATATTTTCATTAAAACGTTTTTTAAAAATATTTATGGAATATTAATATTAATTATATAATATTTGTCTGCCTACAAAATAAAAAAGACAGAGACATTCGACATACAAAGCACTACGACTGACTCTAAAACAACCACATTTAAGTTTACAATGCAGTTATCAGCAAATGAAATTGACAGTGTAATGTACAGAATGGATTTTAAGTCAACAACACATCAGAGCAAATAACAGTAAACAGTAATGTGCATGATTTATTCATGCTGCAGTGCATGCTGGGAATTGTAGTCTGCTTCAGGAACCACAGGTAACACTATTACCTTTTCATATATTTACAACTTAATTGTGCAGCTATGCATGTGGTGTGTGTAGGGAGTGAATACTGTCTCACAAAGGCTAACAGTCTTGCTTCATAAAATTCACAATCAAATTTAAGAAGACCCTGTTTCACCAAGATCCCCCCACATTTCTGACACTTACACACACTTACTGTGCAGGGCACTGCTCTCAAAAACAGGTGATATGCTTGATTTCTGTTTGTAGGAGAGATGACAGAGAGCCGTCAGAAGAAAGTTCGAATCAAAGAGATAGACGGATGGACTCTGGGAATGCTGATCGACTATGTTTACACTGCTGAAATCCAAGTCACGGAAGAGAATGTGCAGGTGTGTGGGTGACCGGAGCATCACAATACTTTTGTGTGCAGGTGACGGAGAAAATATGTATTGAAATTATTACCCAAAGGACAGTCAGGATTCCCATGGTCATGAAACCTGGAAATATCGGAATTAAAAAAAAAATTTAATTTAAAAAAGGAAATCAAGAAAATATAGTTTATATAAGTTAAGCTTAGATATTAGCTATATATTGCTTATTGTGAATGCATTTTTTATCAAACATTTTATTAATTCATACCCAAGATAGACAAATGTCTGGAACAGTCAAGAAAAAGTCGTAAAGGTTTATTAGGCCTACAGTCTTCACTGAGTCTGCCTTGTTTTTATGTTGTATTACACTGAGAGGACAGGAATTAGGAAGTGTGTGTTGTGTGGGTGGGTGTCAGTAGCTTATGTGTCTGTGCAGTTGACTAGACAGAGGGTGTTAAAATGAGTCTGTATTGTAAAGAAAACCACTCA
This sequence comes from Botia kubotai, assembly GCA_036877585.1. Lineage (NCBI taxonomy): Eukaryota > Metazoa > Chordata > Actinopteri > Cypriniformes > Botiidae > Botia > Botia kubotai. The sequence continues at coordinate 9,749 of JAZGTI010000367.1, read as the reverse complement.
AATCCAAAAGTGGCAGTAAATTACAAAAATCAAAGTGATCTTAAGGCGTTTGTGTGTGTGTGTTAAGGTGCTTCTGCCTGCCGCCGGCCTGCTTCAGCTGCAGGAGGTGAAAAAGGCCTGCTGTGAGTTCCTCATAACTCAACTTCACCCTACAAACTGCCTGGGAATCTGCGCTTTCGCAGACTTGCACGCCTGCACGGAGCTTCTCAATCTTGCCAACACATATGCAGGTATGTGAAAAAAAGAATTCCATGCACACAGAATTTCTGATTTTTGAATCTTACTGCATACACAGAGTGCCAGGAACTCTGTTTGACAGTCTGTATCCCTCTCGCTCTCTGTCTCTCTCCCACTCACAGAGCAACACTTTTCTGAGGTCGTGCAGAGCGAGGAGTTTCTCAATCTGGGCATGGAGCAAGTTTGCAGCCTCATAGCAAGTGACAAACTCACCATTCCGTCAGAAGAAAAGGTAACAGTAGGCTGAGAGACCTGCGAGTTGCATTTTTATTTGGCAATGAAAACGCTCTATTAGTGATCAGTAACTATAACAGCACACAGGTGATTTTATCATGCAGACTTTGGCAGCTGTTGCCATGGTAATGCACCACCGGCACAATAACACTATGGGAATAGCTGTAGCTGCTGGTGAGAGCTTGTTTGTCGTCATGGCAACAGTAGTTGGAAAAGACAAGGCGTAGGCACCGTGCTGTTATTTTGCCATGGCAACACCAGCATCTAAAGATATCATATTTTGCATGCATCTTAAATATGTCTCCTGTAGCCATTTGAGACAGATTTCTTTAAGAGGATTGTATCATATACCCTAATTCGTGACTATACACTTTCTATGAATATATCATTTACTACATCAAATGTGTGTCTGTAGGTATTTGAAGCTGTCATTGCGTGGGTTACACATGATAAAGATGTGCGTCAGGAACACATGGCTCATTTGATGGAACATGTGCGCTTACCTCTTCTTTCCAGAGAGTACCTGGTACAGGTGTGTACCCTTACACATGAGGTTTAGTGCACATGTGCTTGATGTGCTCTGAGGGAATTTAATGAATGTAATATAAGTGTTTGCATATGTATGTAGAGGGTGGAGGAGGAAACTCTTGTGAAGAACAGCAGTGCCTGTAAAGACTACCTGATTGAAGCCATGAAGTACCACCTTTTGCCTGCCGAGCAGCGCTCTGTGATGAAAACAATCCGCACCAGAGTGAGAACACCCATCAGCTACCCAAAGGTTTGTCTGGACAATGTTGGTTGGAGTAAATTAGTGGTTTGATGTTTTTGCCATTTTCAGTGATATAAGCAGTAAAGAGTCAAACTAATTTCAGGCTACACAGCATTTAGACTTAACAGTTTTAGATTTCCGCATTTGGCCAAACTTTGGCCTTTAGTTTAAGCAACTTTTGAGGAAAAGGGGAAGCATTATCTGCAAATGACATTTTTCAAATGATGGGGGCAGTTGTGGCCTATTGATTAGTGAGTTGGGCTTGTAATCAGAAGGTTGCTGGTTCGATTCCAGCACTGGCAGGTAGCAACTAAAGTGCCTTTGAGCAAGGCATCTAACCCCTGATTGCTCCCTAGGCACAATAGTTACAAAACTACAAAACATTTATCACGTAATAAAAATTCACAGTACACATTTGTCGTGGCATAGTTTCAACAACTTTATCCAATGTCGCAACAATTACTTCCATCCAGAGTTGCATTCATTTTTGACTTTTTTAAAAGTTTTTTTAGTAACTATGATCAAACCAAGTCAACCAAGACTCTGAAAAGGGTTTAGAGCAGAACTCTGTGGTGACCAATTCATTTGTGAAAACAAACTCAGTCATTAGTTTATTCTTTGCATGATGCAGGCCAATAATTTGCCCCTTCTGAAACGTGATAACATCTTTACCATCACCATGGAAATGGTTTTCCAACATGGGTAAAAATAAGAAGCTACACATTGCATCAGTTAAGGTTCAAAGAATTGTTGCCATTTTAAAAAGTATTTATCGCTGCAACGGTGATCCAGTTGTAGACTCTTAAATATTTGCTTATTTAAATGCAAATGTTGACTTTCAAGCTAGGCAGTAAAATGTAGCAGAACTTGGCAGAACCCATGATTATGAGTGCTGCGCTATGAAACAAATAGTCAAGATCATAGCTTCTTATTGTGAATAAACTACAGCTATTGACCAATCAGCATTAATCTGGAACTATCCGTTTTATAATTACCCTACTGTTACTGGTCTAAAGAGTTCTGATTAAAATGTGTGTATGTGTGTTAAAGGTGATGGTGGTAGTCGGGGGGCAGGCCCCTAAAGCCATCCGCAGTGTGGAGTGTTTTGATTTTGAGGAAGAGAGATGGTTCCAAGTGGCAGAATTACCCTCCAGACGATGTCGAGCAGGTGAGCAGATATACTTATGTAATTGAAAATGCAAATTACTGGCATTCTGTGCAGAAAGACTCAAAAGTCAAACCGACTTCAGGTTCTCTGTGTAAAAATTGGATTGTACACAAAAGTACTTGCACACTTGACACTGTATGTGAATGGGCTTTTCACTGACACCTCCAGTAGTATATTTTTTTAAAGTAGTTTTTTTTTTTTTTTTTTTTACATTTCTTTATAGACACAAACCATATGTTGTAACGAATAGTCAGAATGGGAACCTGGCATTAATTGACATATTTAAAAAAAAATACCTACACATATTGTGTAAGCCTGAATGTTTCCTAGTGGGCTTTGTTGTCACTGCCAAAAAGTTATTCATAGTTTTTAGTCATGTGACTGGATCAGAGACCCGAAGGACAAAAAACATGGCCTCCAACAAAGGACTCTATGGAACTGCAGCACAAGCTTATATTTAGTTTACTGCTCAAAAGATAAAATTCAAACTGCACGTTTTGGGCATTTGCAATCCGCAGTATTTTGATCATTACAAACAGTGAAACCAGAGCTTCACTTTGGCAATGTTTCCACAATCTTGTGGAGAATCCCTCCCCTTACACCGCTGTAAAAGACTGTTTTATATGGGTCAGTAATGCTGCTGTTAGGGACATGAGGGACAAGAAATTCTTCATGTGGGGATTCCAGCCATTGCCTTCACCGTTGAGTCATCTTTTCAAAAGCCAGTTCATCAAATGGCCCTGATTTAATAATGTCCCTCAGCCTCTCATTTTCCTTCATGAGGTCATCGCATTCTTTTTGTAATCTTGCGATCTTTTCCCTGCATGGTTTGTTGTCACAGTCTTGCAGGTGATCCTCAGGAGGTGATGCGGTTTCAGCATCTGCCACTGATGACAGCTGTAGGAGGACCTTCACTGCATCTTGCTTTTTCTTCTCTTCCAGTCTCTTATTCTGAGTTCTGCTGTGCTTACAGCTTTCATTGTCTTTATTCCTTTTCCTCCTCTTGGTGCCTGATGTGTGTGAGAAGACCGATGGAACCCAGTCAGGGGACAAAGGGTCATCGGATTTGGCCCCTATAATGATACAAGTCCAACATATGCCATTAAGTTATAAATAATGTTAATAATTCTTATATTATTCCTACAGGATGATAATATTCTCTCTTCCAACAAGTGATGTTATATCTTCAGATTGAAAATTAACCTTTCCCATAACTAGATAAATAGTAAGTTATCTAGCTTGTAAGTGTAACTCGTCTAGGCTACTAAAGTTGGTTGCGTCTCTCCGCGAAAACGAACCGTGTCTGGACGATTATGCAAAGACACAATGACTAAAAAAACAGCGATTAAAAAACGCAGTGTTTTATTCGCGCTTACCTTTGATGAAGTGCTCGCTGCAGAGACGCGTGTACTTCGATGGTTGCCATTCTGCCCCCTTTCCAGGCACGGAGGCTCGACTAATAGCGCATATCCACAATCTCCTCCTCTCTGGGTTTTCTCTCTCGGACGGGATTCTGTAGAAGCACAACCCAGTCTTGTCTCCTCGTCGGTTAGTGCACCCGACTGAACAACAGCTATCCGGCATTTTGACTAAAACCTCGTAAAGAAAGAAATAACTGGCGGGCAGCGGAAGAACGGCTTGTTTTGCCCTCCAAGTGGGCGGTCCTGTGATGTGACGTCACGCGAAAGCTATGAATAGCAAATATATAATACTGTATTCCTGGTAGTAAATTATAATAAAAAAGTAAATTATAAAAACAAATAGTAAATTAGACCTCAGTGTTAAGTTTTTAGGTTATCTGTATAATGATATTAAACCAGTTTTAATTTTATTCTTTAATTTTATTCCTTTCCCTTAAGACATTTTTGAACTAGGTGTTTAAAACCAACATTATGGAAACCATTTTTGTAGTTTTAATTGAACTCAAACCTTAGACTTGCTGAGACATTGCCCTTGTGGCAACTTGTGTGATAACTAACCCCTTTTTACCCATTTTCATCAGTACCACAGTTTTACCCTGTTATAAATTTAGGAAAAAAAAGACATTTTCATTTTTAACAGATTCACATTACACGATTGCACTGTCTATATGTGTTTCTCTGTAATATCGCGATTTTTATTTTAAATAATGGTTTATGAAAGTTTTTTTGTATTAATTTTGTGTTTTTTGTGTGTGTAGGTGTGGTGTACATGGGCGGTATTGTGTATGCAGTTGGGGGTTTTAACGGGTCGTTGCGTGTGAGGACAGTTGACGCGTACGATCCGGTAAAAGATGAGTGGTACTGTGTCAGCAGCATGCAGGACCGGAGATCAACATTAGGGGCCGCTGTCCTCAACGGTCTGCTGTACGCTGTAGGGGGATTCGATGGCAGCACAGGTAACACATGCACAATGTATAGAATTTGAGGGGAAATGTAGCATGATTTATTATTTACAATGGTGAAGGTGGTGGTGATGATGATTGTTACAGGTTTAGCGACCGTAGAGGCATATAACGCCAAGGCCAATGAATGGTTCCATGTCGGTCCCATGAACACACGCCGTAGCAGTGTGGGTGTCGGAGTTGTTGGAGGTTAGTGATTACTAGTGCCAATCACAATCTGTATATTTCCAGCCACAGCCAATAAGAGTCTACACTCTTCACAAGACAATTTCTCACTTGAACCAATTTTCAAACTGTTTTATAGGCTTGCTCTATGCAGTTGGAGGGTATGATGGAGCGACACGTCAGTGTTTAAGTACTGTTGAGGCTTATAACCCCAATACTAATGAATGGTCTTACACAGCAGAGATGGGAACTCGTCGCAGTGGTGCAGGTAACATACACATAGCCACACGCATACATTTACATATGTGTGTTGCCATCATTGTGTATTTGTGTAAACCACATACGTTCTTTGTTACAGGCGTAGGTGTGTTGAAAGGTCTTCTGTATGCAGTTGGTGGCCATGATGGTCCACTGGTTAGAAAGAGCTGTGAGGTTTATGATCCAGCCACTAACACATGGAAACAGGTGGCTGATATGAACATGTGCCGCAGGAACGCAGGTGAGTTCTCACACATAACATTACAGTCTCTTCCTTTCACCAACTACCATTAAAAACAAAGTTCAGCTGTGATGTTTTGGGATCAGCAGTGTATTTTGTGATGGTTGTGTTTTAGAAAGTAAGATGTGTGTGTGTGTTTCAGGTGTGTGTGCCGTGAGTAACCTGCTGTATGTGATTGGTGGTGATGACGGCTCCTGCAACCTGGCTTCAGTGGAGTTTTACAATCCCAACACTGATAAATGGACCCTACTGCCCACCTGCATGAGCACGGGACGCAGCTACGCAGGTCACTGAAAAAAGCTTTGCTCTAAATGACATACCACCGTACTATTTTTGTTATATTTCTGCTGTGCATGGTATGCAGATTTTCATTATCCAAATAAATTCATCCAAACACAAGGTCGTGGGGTTCAGTTGCACTGAATGCACACAAGAATGTAGAATGTACTGAATTTTCACTGTTTTGCATAAATGCGGCTACAAAATAATACAGAGCTCCATCTGGTGGTTGTTTAGTATAACATAAATGTAGTCTTTTAGATCTGCATGTAAGATAATATTCCTATTATTCTTTACAAAAATGACAGCATCTCTAACGGTATCATTTACTGTCGCCATGTTTCACAGTTGTTCTTATGTGGAAGTTTTTATAAATGACATTACTGACACATGTTGTGTGTGTGGTAGGTGTGACAGTCATTGATAAACCTCTCTGAGCAGCTGAGGAGTTGTTGAACACTCGACCTGAAGCTGACATACAGCAGAGGATTCGCTCACACCGAAGCTCTTACAGTGGCTGAGAACTTCATCCTGGAACTGCTTCACATGGCCTGAAGAATACTGCTCTCTCTCACTCTCTCTCTCACTCTCTCTCTCTCTCTCTCTCTCTCTCTCTCTTTCAGATACACACTTGTTCAGATACATAAATACAAGCATTCACACAATACTGTACCTCCTATTTTGTCTCTAGCATACAGTGTACACCACACACTCTTTATCTCTGTATTCTTTCTGTTTCTCTTGTTTGAGAGTAGTCAAAGATGAAGATTATTGCACTTTGAGGAGCACTAACGAAGAAGGATCAAAACATAATGCATTGTTGTTAACCTCTGAAAAAAGACTGGTGCAAATATTTGCTTAGCGCATATAGGACGTGTTCCTGAGTTTGATGAGCGAAGGCCGGTGATTTTGCTGCTTGATCATTTAATCTGAAGGAACTTTTTGATGATCTTTGCTCATTCATATATTGTTTGAGTAAAAATGTGTCTAGTTTAGGATCAGCACTTTGTTGCCTCTTGGAAGCTTGTTGTGAGGTCACTGGACTTCAACCCATCTTTATTATGAAGGTTGGGGGATAATAATGTGAATTTAATGTCACAATTTTAGCTGAAACTTTGCTTGTTGCCTGTATGCGAGTTGGGTCTCTGTTGAAGACAACAAACTTTTACATTTTGCGATTTGTTTGCCAAATGACATTTGAAGTCTTAAAGTTTGAACTGTTTGTTGGTGTTTTTTGTTTTAATATCCTCTGGAATTTTTCTTGTGGTCCAGTTGTGCGAGACTTGCGATCTTTGGAATATTTGAGATGCCTGTTAACATGGACGCTTCGACATGCACTATACTTTGGACTGATGCTGGTTGCTTGGGTATTAAACTGCTTTGCATGGTTTAAAATACTCATAAATGTGTGCCATTCTTGAACTGCTGCTGTATTCAGTAACCAACGTGACGTGTATACTAGCAGTATTAAACACTGAAGAAGTGAAAAAGGTTTTTCTTATCTTAAAATCTTTTTTTTCTCTGTTTTTCCTCTAAGTTATTTGCTTTCTGTAACATTTCTGTAACTATTCTGCTCTTGATGTTTAACTTGGTATTAGCTCTCTTACTGCTGCCTCTAACTGCTGTCACCACTGCTGACACTATATACATATAACACTATTTATATTATTTATATATATAGTGTATTATTAAATGTCAGTCAAGAGGAATGTTGTGTTCTTTAATTGTTTCATAACTTGTTTTTTATTAATAAACATGCTTCTTATAAATTACGTTAGTTGCAGCATTCAAAATATTTTCTGTGTGAAAATGACAATATATAAAGTTAATACATTATATATATATATATATATATATATATATATATAGGATTATTTATCATTTTAAAAAATAGTTTCTGCTGAATAATGCATGTGCTTAATGTTAAACAAGGAAGAGAAGGAAGATAGATATGCCACACTAGATATAATAATCATACATCCCAGACCTTCTTGGTCCACCCTTTTACCTGGACATCCAGTCTCTGCAGGTTATGAAAGACAAGCGCGTTTCCGATTGGCTGTTGCAGTTTTAACTCTAGGTCTCACTATCGTCAGTTCATTCCCTCAGCCAATAAGCCCGTGGCCTATGTCACATACGTCAGTCTGCTTCTTGTCTCAGCCAATCAGCGCTCAGTGTAAGCTCGCAAACGTCAGCCTCTTCTTGTCTCAGCCAATGGTCATATGTAAACGAAAAACACATTAAAAGCGTCCATACTAGCAACTAAGGTAGAAGCAGAGCTTCTCGTAGGTAAGGAAATATCTGCATGCTGAAAATGAAACTTTTACATTAAGGTCATTGTTTTAATGTCGTTTAGAAATTGAATTCGTTTAATTATGTATTGTCAGAAATATTTGCGCTATTTCCGCTGTCCTGAGTAAAGTTGGAGCTGCAAAATAATGTAAAATTTAACGCAGACAGATTATTCTTTTCAAATTGTTTAAGAGTGTGTCAATAACTTTTTTTTGGGGGGGG
>JAZGTI010000366.1:0-68502 GCA_036877585.1 Botia kubotai | reverse complement strand
GATACAATACAGTCCCACCCTGTAATTGTTTTCTATGGAATGTCGCAGCAAGTGTAAGAGTTATTTTTTGTTCTTCAAAATTGGAATGACTCATTTTTAACGAGAGCCAATTGGCAATGACCTCTAGTGACCGATTATTCATGTTTTTCATTGCTCAGACTGAACCATCTTTGAATCCATCTTCCAGGAAATGTGTGGGAGTGGACCATGCAGGATATCCTTTTGTCAACTTCCTGTTTTGTTGTTATTCATTATAAGTTAATCTTAAAGATATAAAAGAGGCCCATCCCACCAACATCACCCCCACAGGGATACAACTCAGACCCTCACAGCACTGTAACTCAGACCCTCAGCATCAACGTCATTTCTCCATGGGGAGATGTCCTTGTACAGCAGGATAAAAGCTCTCGCTGGCATACAAGAGACCAGGTCTGCACCATGAGAGGGGCAACTAATTGGCTTCTTTGTCAGAGATGTGTCAAAAAGGAGGTTTCTTTTTTTTATAGTCAAGGGTTCTGCCATGGTTCCTCTTAAACATGTGAGGAAGAAATACAAAGAGAGAGAGAGAGAGAGAGAGAGAGAACATGTTGAAGTGACAACCAAGGTCTAATGGTAGCAGAATCATAGATTTAACAGAAAAGTTCAGCCAAGAATGAAAATTCTGTCATTATTTACTCACCCTTACTGACTTCTATGGAACACAAATGGAGATAATACAATGAATTTCCGATCCGGTGGTTATATTCAGTACAATGGTAGTGACGGTTATGCCAAATGTCACCTAATTATTATTCATAAGCTAAGACGGTAATGTTAATTATGTTGTTCCTGTATGACACGTGCAATGTAAGTAATGTGTATCGTATTGTGAACTAATTGCAAATAATCTGTTGATAAATTGCGATTTTCTGTGACAAATTAGTCGTGTCCAGTCAGAATATCACTAAACGTAGCAGTATGTTCTGTTTATCCTTTTATAGTTTCATTTTAATTTCACTTTTGACCTGATTAATGGTTTGAAACAATGCTGCTATCATTAATCCACCAATCGTCGCTCGCATCACACCTGACCACACCCATTTTATGAAACGGTGTCCATTTGTCTGATGTGTGTTTTTCCACTAAAATAGATTGAGGGTCTAAATGATGGAGTGGTGTGAATACCGATTAAAGCTGTCAATCAAACGGTGAGAGTGGTACTTGTAAGGATGGGGTCTGGCCTTCGATGTCCTCGGCTGTCAGTCACTGGCTCTGTGCGGTCGTCTGGCTGCTTTGTGCCGTGCGGATGTAAAAGACCGCAGTATTGACTGAGGTTTTGAGTGTGTGGTGGTTTGTCATATTTTAAATCTTGTTCTGTTTTTATGTTCTCTGGAACTAATAGCAATTTTTTGGTAATCTGACACGGCCGCGACAAACGCAAGCCGTACCCGTCACCTTTTGACAGGTAACGCTAAGTAGCCCTGCCCAGAGTAAAATTTAATTGGCCCAAAAACCTCCAAGTGATGAATATTAAACACTAAGTGTGTTCTAATTGGCTGTGCAAAACCAAGTCTACATTTATTCATTGACAGTCTCTCTCAGACATACACTTAAAAGTTGGCATATGTGGTTTATGAGGACTCTCCATAAACATAATGACTTTTATACTGTACAGACTGTATATTCTATTCCCTAACCCTACCTGTAAACCTAACCCTCGCAGAAAACGTTTGGAAATATTTAGTTAACAAAAAAAATGTAAGCAATTTATTTTATATAAGAAACAGGAAGTTTTCCCATTACCCATGTTTACATTGTCATAAACGCATTATACCCATTTGTTTCCTCATAAACCACATGTTTAAACCCCACCTACACACACGCTTCACACACACAAATCTTCTCCCTAGATACACTTTTATGAAATAAATACATCTGGAACAAAAACTCCCATTTTGAAACACCTTTCTTGTACCATAGCATCATGAAGCCACTGACCTCTTCCATTCTTTTCTCGATAGAAGCGGCTCCTTGTATCAGCTGGGCTAATGGGCTGCGATGCTCAGATGAGCTGGGCACAGCCTGTGCTCTCCCCTGGGAGGCCACGCCAACCCTGCTGACACTATTCGGATCAATACCTCTGTTGCAGAACCCCACACTGGCCGCTGAGCTGTTACCTCCTGAATGCCAATCCTGGGGGACAGCAGTGTGCAGCCTTTATTTTTACAGCTTTTTCTGACATCCGTATAAGCTGCCGGTAAGCACAAGGCAGGGAAAAACAGCAGCAGTATGGGACCCATGCAGAGGGAGATGGGTTAGTGCTTTATGGTGTGGTTTTAAATAATGATGCAATGAAATGATGATGGAGGAAGAGAAAAAGGTTCTATGTTAGAGTAATGGAGAGAATTGCGTGTCATAGAGAGAGAGAGAGAGGGAGAGAGAAAGAAAGAAAGATGCATATACATACAAACAGTCTCATGTCAGAAGAACTGACAGCTATGTGTACACAAGTATCACTGTTTGTAGGAGCTTGTTTGCTCCTCCGAATCTGCCACATTCAGTATGCACAATTCACGTTTGTTTGGAGCCGGGGCAGGAAGTCAAATACATCTCTGCCCCATTTGCATCATCATTGTAAACTGTGTATATTCATTGAGTAAATAGGCTACGACAGTCTGCGAAGTTAATGAAAAAATATCAGCAGCAAACCAATATGGCTGCATGTCTGCCTGACAAAACTGTGATAGTGTTTTTTTCGGGAATTTTCATTTGTTTTCCATTACAATGTTTTTTCTTCTTCAAATGCCATGTATATATTTCCAAATTGTAACGCGAATCAAAATTTATTTTCTGTGAAAAAAGTTGTCTGTGGGGTGTGCTGTGAACTTGTAGACTCTTTCTTAAAACCCTAAAGTGGTTGAGGTTGTGGTGTAGTGGTCCCCATACAGGCTTTGACACCTTAAGCCTTGGCGCTCATGTGGACGATGAAAGTTTGAATCTGGCTCTTGTACCACCTTATACTCTTCATTGTTTTCTGAACTATAAAAATGTTGTGGAACTTTACACCAGTCGAGGCCGGGCCAAACCAAGCGAGTCAGATCCAAGATCAGGATCCCTGCGGGTTTCCTGCTCTTAGGAAAATGATATTTAGCTCCTACTATGGTATGAATATAATACTTCATTATAATTCTGCGTTCCCATAAGGGTACTGCAGCCCTTGGAAAGCAAAGACCAGTATTTTGATGATGGACCAAGTTTGCCAGGTGCACCTCTAATGCGTTGCACACTTGCCCGTGCTATAATTAAATCTGTTCTGCTAATGATCTAATTAAAACCCACAGGAAGTTGAAAAAAGGTCTACAGTGCTTTCATTAAGTAATGGCATGAAGGAGTGGAGAACTTTGGCGCTGGACTGCAGTCCCCTATTGGCTCCCTGGGGCCCCATTACAGATTGGCCCCTTAGCTGACGGCCCACTGGTCATGACAATGGACAGCCAGCCAAAAGGAGGAACCTAAATCTCCAAAAGAAACCAATGAGAAAAAAGGAAAAACTCTCAGTTGTTCTCTCTCTCACTTTCTATGGTTTTTCCGGCACTCACTTTTTGCGCCGCTTTCCTCTTCTAATCCATTTTCACACAGACAAAAAGCGCGCAGAATCCGCTGTGGTTAAGGAGGCTTATCTTTCAAAACATGTTTTGGTTTAAAAAAAAAGAAAATCTGAAAAAGGGCGGGGGAGAAAATAGAGTATTAGGTCAGGGCCGCGTGCTCTTGTGTTTGGCATCCCTTTGGGTTTTGTCAAAAGCTGCCTGAGCGCACAAGCTTGGAGGAAGCCTTCATCTAACAGTTCATTAGAATACACTGTACGGAAAAGATAACTGGCAGTACTAGTCTGAGAAGATCTCTTCACCATTTTGAAGTGGTTCTTGTCCTAGTTAGGCCAACTAATAAGTCATTACATAAAAGTCGACCTTCTAATTTGGTATCTAGAGAGCTTAGCAGAGCTGTAGGAGCTTTGACCTCCAGTGGTTAAGTGCTTAAGTGGGTGGTTACTGTCACTGTCTCCAGCAGGCTCTCCTGAACTACTCCGATGAAAACACTATGAATTTCCATGCTGGTCTAGGCTGGTTTAGGCTGGATAGCCATGCTGTTCACCAGTTAAGCGCCAGTGATGAAGCCAGCTGCCCAAAATTCTGGATTTAAAAATTGGGCCATTTTCAGTTCATGAAAGGAATGTTAATTTGATTTTCTACAGCAAGTTTAACTGGAATTTAAATTCACAGGAAGTAGAATTTACTCAATATTTAGTAGTTGATGGCATTGTGGGACATGAGGTATTCTTCCCTCCTCCTTCAAATTTTTTATTCCTTCTTTCTTTCTTGTCCCTTCCTTCATCTCTACTTGTTTATAAATTGAAAATTAATTTAAGTATAATTAAGTAGAAATGAATTGTTATCTAGTTAGGTTTTTAAATATTTTCTAGTTAATATATTACATAAACTACATTGAATTAATATATTATAGTAGTTAAATAACTTCCCTAAAATTATAGTTTAAATTGTGTCTTATTTGGCATAAGAATTCAAATCTAATACAAGATTAGAAATTCAATTAGAAATCAAAATGCATTTTAAATTTCATTTTGAATGGCACACAACACAATTAGTTAAAGCAACCTGGTAAGCATACCAGCGTCCAAAACATATGCTGGTGACCAACAATGTTGTTTGTTTTTGTAACTGGGTTGTCTCATGGGTAAGCTAGGTTGCACTTTTATTTGAAGAATCGGTTGCCAGGGCCAACCCAGGCAGCGCCCCGTCAATGGTGGAGGTGTGCTACGAATAGATTTTCCCGATGTTGTTTTTGGCACCGTGCCATCGAGTCATCACACATGCCAGTTTGAAGGTACCATCTGTGCCTGCTGCCCGGGATGTCTCAGCTCAAAAACAGTACAAGATGGCCACTGCTTCCTCCAATTTGTGTGCCCAGGCCATCAGGACTCCATGGCTGCTGTTTTCCCTCCAGCCTGTTGCCGCAGTTGCGCTCGTAAAGCATCTACAAAAAGCCAAAGGGGGCCACTTGGCGATGTGTTGCTGCTTCGTGTCATCAGAGGTATTACAGCCATTAAAAAGTAAACAAAAATAAACTATTTAACCAAAAATAACAGTAAATATAGAAAGCCACTTAATGAGAGCATGAGAATGTTCATCGCACAACGAAAGATCTTGTTGATGCCTAAACACGTCTGTAAACCAACCCACCTATTTAATGATCCTAATCAGCTGTGAACCCAATGCTTTGAAATTCCTGGTTTTAATAGAGTGGGTGGATCGCAGGCCAGTAAAAGGGCCATTTTCATGAGTAGACGTTGTGTTGTGACAGATCGTTTATCAAATTCCCATGATAAATTTGTCCTGCTGTGAGATAAATAAATGATTATGGAAAAATGAAGGTGTAAATGTGTGTTCGCATGATGAGGGTCATTGCAAGTAGAGCACTGAGAGCGATTCGATGCTTTTCAGGAGCGATGGCTAATGAGACAGTGAGCGAGATCCGGCGCTTCATCTACCACTGTGTTGGACAGTGGTAGATGAAGGACTTCCTTTTGAGAACCTGCTCTTAGACAGAAAGCTTCACGTTGGTGAGGGTGCAAAGAGACCCTTAGCTCTGTCTGTGACTGGCTTTCAACCTTCACAATGTTTGATGCAGGCACAGAAGAGTTCTGATTCATCCCTCACGTGGGTGTCAGATGTGGAAGCTGTGGGCACGGCCATCTTGGGAGGTTCCTTTACAACCCATTTACTTGTGTCAGTCAGCAGGATCTTGGTACTCAACCAGTGCGACGACTCGTGTGTGTGCCTTTGGCTTCGCCGTCCTAAAATATCACGCTGAGGTCTCGTGTTACGCGCAGTCAATCAAGGGTGTGAGTCTGAAGGGAGGTCATGGAAGTGACACCTCCTATTCTTGCACTAGTTGGAGCCACCTGCCTGGATGACATATGTCACACAGGATCCTCTCTCACAGGAACACATGTGTGAATGAAACCTCAGGCCAAACGTGTGACCTTCCCAGTGCTTTATGAATAATCCCACCTTCATACAAGCTGAAAATGAACTCAGAAATCCTAGTACATAGTCGGAGCTTTTTTAACCTTTAACTAACAGTGCATGTATACTCTGATGAATTATACATTAACTCAGAAATGTATACTAGCGTACTGCATACTGCATGTAATATATTGCCTACATTTTTTAGTATGTGAAGTAGCATGTGAAATAGTAAGCAGTATGCAATACTAACTAATAAATTAATACGTATTAACCGGTAGTTTGCTGCATTGTCACATGATCGTGTGACACAGCATCGGTTGCCTTAGTAAACAGGTCATTTCACTCAAATACTGAGAGGAAGTGAATGACTTGAGCGAATTTTTAAAGCGTCACCAAATGACGCACGGCTGTTAAAAGGCATTAAACTATTTATTGCAGCCTGTGTAGTGCCCTTTCGTCAGACAGCGGCAGGAGAAGGTGGAACACACAGAGTTATAATCTGTCGTTATTGTGCATAAAATAGCAGTCGTGCGGACTATTCTTGCTCTGAATAATGCTGCTTGTTTAAGTCATTACGAACGATTGTGTAACACTAGAATAGAACACAGCCTGTAAGTGGGGTCCTGTTGTGGCTTCTGTGGATTGGACCATTCAATCAAGATTATACCACTTACACCAGCTCCATGCACACAGCCTACATCTATCAGTAAGTGCCTGAGTGTTTGATTTTTATGCTTTTACTGCCTTCCTTGGAAAATACGTCGATGAGCGAGCGAGATCAAAAAGCTGACAGAAGGAGGGTCAGGTACACAGTCCCCAAAAGTGGTTTAGAGTAATAAATCAGACCGCATTTGCGTCGTTTAGACTTTAAAGCTCTCCTTTGGGGTAATAGAGGTGATTTGGCAAGGGGCGCGAACTCGCAGATGGCTTGTTCTTTCCTGCTTCGCCGTGTTTCTCAAAAATCAGGAGCAACGTTTTGGCTCTGCTTTGCTTTTTCGCACTAGCTGCAGTGACTGTGCTGTCTTGACTGTCACTGACCGATTGGTTCTGCGCAACGGCCGAAGGCCACTGGAATCCTGGTGAGGGCCTACGAGTGCTCTGATTGGACACGCTGGCAGGGGTGGCCCGCCCTCTCCACAGGTAGATGGAAGATGCAGTAGCTTAGATGTAAGAAGAAAGAAGGCCGCTAGATGAATATTTACTTCTAATCTCACTCGGGCTCTGCAACTTCAAATGGATGGCTAATGTGCCATGTCTAAATGATAACACCATCTCTTCCTCTTCCTTTTCTTAGTTCGGTTTCCTCCTTTCCTTTGTCTTCCCCGTCTATCAATCCCTTCTTCTTTGTCTTTTCCTTTTGTTTTCCCCCTTTTCCTCTCTTTATAAATCTCTGCAGAATGGTTCTCGCGCACCATTACTAAGAGAGATGGCCTCTGCCTCAGTCATCTCATTATTTTTCCCGCCTTTGTCGATGACACGTACTGCCGTCCTTGGGTCCGTTTGATTATGATTCCGCCAGGTCGCATCTGACATCGCAGGTTTGCCAGTCGCATTAAATGAACTAGTTTATTTGAGGCCAGTGCCAGTTGGTTCTGGGAGCAGCGTAACTTTACTGTGTTCGTGGTATCATCTGGTGTATGTTACTTTTAATGTTTTACTCCTTAGCTATTAATTATTGCATCAATAATTAATAGCTAATTATGCTTTCGTTTGCTTGCGAAGATGACCTGTTTTATGCTACGCGCAGCAATCTTGTTGAAATCATACTGTAATTATATACAAAATTAGGCGTCGATAGGTGACGCTGAGTTAATGCCCTGAGGTGGAGCCACTCCTTCAAGGCTGCAGTGATTTGCATACTTGTTTATTATTGGCTGGGATCTGAGAGCACGCATAGTTTGCCACAGGCCCATCAGACACTCTACGAGTGTAAGATTGTTGCGTCGTTCCCAATAACCGACTGTCCTTTCTCTGTCATCTCATTAAGTACTAATTAAATGCATCTCATCTCCTGCCACCAAGAGTACGATGACCTGCGGCATGCAAACGAGAAAAAAAACTGCAGCCTTGTAAGACAAAGTGTGTTTGTGCGATCGAAGGCGTGTTTGTTTGCATTTTTTGTTTGAATGCTGATTTTTGGTCCCTTTGACGATGACTGTGGGCATTTAACCTCACCTTTCACTCGAGTATCTCATTTCCGAACGGTCATCCAGACTTTACATGCAGTGTTTTCAGAAACAGCCTAGAGTCCCCGGAGAAAATCCTGAAGAGGCTTAAATGGACAGGCCACACAAGATCCCACAATACCCCTCGAGCCTGCTAGCTGAGATAGTGTGGCACCGGGCACATGGAGAGAAAGCTACGAAGACATTCTTCCCAAGAGCTTCCTGCCCCAGCCAGCTGTGACAGCAGACAGCTCCAGACTCACCAGACTCAGTTTAGACACGTTGGAAGACTGTATTTTCCCTGACCCACATGTCCATCGTCTCGGGCATTGCCAGGCCAGACAGCTCATTGTTTTGAGAGATACGAGCGAGCAGGAGCCAAGCGGTGACGTGATCGTACTTTAGCGAAGACCGTATAGCTCCAAAGCCCATTTCACTACCAATGGACAAACACACACCTACGCAGTTTTTACAGCTGAGAAGTGAATAGAGGTCTTTGTGGTCATTACGTTAACAAGACTAAATCTGACTGGTAAACAAGACCCGGTGATCTGATCTGACCCCGACTGGTACTCTTTCATTTAAACAAAAAGTCAAAGTCAATCGCTGTTTTTTGCTTTCCTTTCCAAGCAAGTATATATAGATGCAGCAAGACTCGGAAATGGAGCGTGGGCACAAAATGAGTTATGTTAGCGTTAAGGAATAAAATATTTTTAATACGTGATATGGCTTCTTTTAATTACTATTAAAACAACCTTAAAAATAAGAACATCAATAATAAGACAACGGTAATACATTTTTTCCCCATTTAGACGCATTTCCTGTTGAAACAGGAAGTTGGGATTGCTAGTGAGTTGTAGGTGGTAATGGGGGGGACCTTCTTATTCTAGAGAGCAATCTACTGGATTCTACGCCCCTGCATACAAGATGAGTCATCTGTATATTTAGTCCATTTTCCCACATGAGAAAGACTATAATTTAAGAGAACACTGAGATATAGATGGCATTTATATATATATATATATATATATATATGTGTGTGTGTGTGTGTGTGTGTGTATACATACATATATATAATTTATCTCTCTCTCTCTCTCTCTCTCTCTCTCTCTCTCTCTCTCTCTGATACCATTCAAAGGTTTAGACACCCACTCATTGTAAGAATGGAAAAAGTAACAACAAAGAATAAGCAAATCCATTTCCGTCTTATATTTCACGTCTTCAAAGTGGCGCTCTGGCTAGATTATAGCTCTGGACACTCTCATTCTCTCAATCATGTTAATGAGGTGCATCCTGGGATATTCTTTAAACAGTGCTGAAGACTTTCCATATGTTCTGGCCGCTTGCTGACTCTTTCTGTTCACTAAAATTACGATTCTGTTTTTATAAACAAATGTGTATTTAAGCACAGTTCCTACTGGTCTACAAAACTAATTTCAAGCATCTGAGCATAAGCCTGCAGAACAAAAGGTTTTTAAGATCGCAACAAAGAAACGTAGTCAAGTGTGTCCGAACTTTTGACTGGCTGTGTAAACAGTTAAAATAGTCTTTTACTTAAAGCTTCTGAGGCACAAATTGTTGTTGCTGCCGGTCTTGAGAATGGCTCTAATCTTCTCTTTTTGTGTGTTTTTATACAGCGTTTTGGTCTGCCAGCTCTCGACCAATAGGAAAACAGAGATGGGTGAGAGGTGTAGGGTGCTGCTGGCATTTTGTCGGATGTTTGTTGTCAGTTGTATCAGCTCTTTTCTTGTCCCCAGTTTCTCCTTTGACATGCACACACACATGCACACTTAGATTCACCGCCTGTGGCTCATTCATGTTAACTGTTCATTTGTAGAACCTCTGTTCTAAAACCCGGACCCTACTTAGATGTTATTTTGAGGCATATAGTTACCACTTTATGTGAACGCTGTTATAAAAGGTAGACAGCAACCTTATGCTGCCTTCTAAGTTATCCAGTTTATTCTTTGTGAAGTAGGCTATCCCAGAATGCATTGGTGTAAAATTCATCCAAAATGGTGGACGAAGTAAGAGAATGGGAATTGTATATGTTTTACTTAACATCTAACAACATTTTTTTAATATAAAATGGACAATTTTAAGCAAAATGTGTGTGTTATGTATTGTTATGCTTATCAGAATATTGCATCAGTACTGTAAGTCACATTCGGAATCAACAGAATCAGTTACAGTAAGTTTCCCTAGCACTTCCTGTGTCACATACTGTAAATACAGAGAATTCCAATTCAGTCACTTCCTCTATAAGATTCCATTTCATTTATAATGCAGCTTTAGAAGGTAGACAGTAGACAACAAGGTTTTGGAACAGATTACATGTGCGGTATCACAAATCAAACCATTCTGACCGCAGTGATTTGTTTCTGTCAGGTCACATCTCCCATGAGCAATAAATTTCCCTTTTTATATTGCTGTAACACCAATTATCTCACAATTATACATTTCCTAAGTTGACAACAAACACTATAATAAACTAAAGCCCTCTGTTTCACAGCTTGGAGAGCCGACAACACTAATTGATACCCCGCGCCCGGGACCCAACGGAGTGTTAGCAATCTCACTCCCTGCTGTAGAAATGCCCGGAATGGATTATTCTAGAAAAGTCATAAATCTTGTCATGTGAAGCGTAGTTCTGAGACGAGGGCCGGTCAGAGATCATTAAAGAGACAATTAGCGAACAGACCTGGGGCTTGTGATGCACTATGCTCTGGACAAACATATCCGTCTCTATCTTCATTCTCGTACCCAACAGAAACGTGATTGTGACAATGAGGTGCAGTACCAAAGGGCAACTCCAGGGGGAGCGAATACATATTTAGACTGATGGATAACTCCCAACTGAGCGGAGAAGAAGAATTTTCATTCGCATTCCACTGTCCTTTATTGCGGTTCTTGAAGGCCACTGGTAGGACAACGGTGTCGCAGGCACCTTCAGGGTTTTGCTGCATTCTGGGAAGGGATTCACAATGCATCACTGATGTCACTGCAGTGTTGGGCGGTAATGACCTAAGGTTGTAGGCTAGATGTCCCAACAGAATAGCCCATATGCTGTGAGTTCTTTACAAAAGCTGAAGCTCTTTCGGGGCAGTGGGACAGTTTCATTGTGCTGTACCTTATCTAACGCTCAATATGATTGACAGGTTATTTAGGGCAGATATGAGAGAACAGAACTGCTGATAACCGCTAAGTTTACCGTGCCTTGAAAAAAGAACCACATTTAGAGGCTGAAAGAGTTACTTCTTTGTTTCAGAGTTTAGACTTTTGTTGTGAATTGTGCCTTGCCCGTTTGTGTGGCAAAAGCATCTTTTTAAGGTACATTTGTTGTTTATTGCTGGGACGAGATGTCATTGTTATTGAAAAATCCATAAGGCCAGTGGACCATTATTTTGTTTTCCGAAACAGAAAGGCTGGTTTACAGATACAATGTGTGTGTTTACTGTAAAAATGTTGCATTTTTGGTGGTTATGTGTTTTAATCCAGTCTGTTAAAATCAGATTTATTGCTTTCTGTTGTTCTTTGAGGAGCATTGCCTTAAAAATAGTCGTAATGAAACTGTCACATTTTTAATGACAGATTCATTTTTATTGATTATTTTTGGATGTACAGTTTGTTGAAGCTCACATTGTCTTCCAAAAATATTGAAAAAACATTGGAATATATTGAAATATCATATTGTAACATAAAATAGTTAGCCAAACATCAACCACCTTGTGTGTGATTTCTGTTCCATTAGCATAACAAAACAAATGCTAAATAATGTCTTTAAACAGGTTTTACAAACACTAGCCACAAAATGGGTGAGGTAATGTACATTCATATGGTCTTTATAGCAATATAGCACTCTTTAGGGTTATAAAAGACCCTTTCACTCGGCTGTGGGGTTCTGATCACCCTGTTGGGACTTATTACGTGATAGAAACCAGCTGACTGTCTGTTATCCTTTACAAAACTCACACCCTTGATGATGACCTGGCCTGAGCTTTAAACCACATAAACAGGACATTGAGAAATCTATTCTAAAACCTATTCTATTATGAGTCCTGAAACCACTGTTTGTAATGCATACATCCTCGTTTAACTGCACGTAGGCTGGCTATTTTTATTTATTTATCTTTTTATTTATTTTTATTGCAGAGAAAGCTTAGTGAATTAGCATTTAAAGCAAGCATACAGTATCTGGGACAGTGCAGAAAGCGATGAATAACTGACAGCTGTAGAAAGCAGACAGGCGTGAGGATGAGGCAGCCACAGAAACTGGTCTGAACAAAGCAAACAGTGCGGTACATTGCTGACAGAGGGGATTTGAATATCCACGCGCGGGAGAGACGACCGACCAGCCTTGAAGAAGAAACTCTGACCTTGAAGAAGCGTTTGATGAATGCGTGTCAGTCTAATATTCTCGGAGAAGACTGTAAAAAATTCATACGGACTTATTTATTTTTCATGGAACTGTTTGGGGTTGGTTTGTTTGGTGTAGTCGGGGTTTGTTTGTACTTGTTTCGCGAGACTTTGGACGCTCCCTCAGTTGTACGTGAGACCGACGTGTGTTCTTCTAGTTATCCGCGAAACCAGACCTGTGAGTTTGAAAAATACAAGTTTTAAACGGTTTACTGGGGAAAATATTCACATCACAGAGGTAGACGGTCTGTCTTTTATGATCTTCAAGGTCTTTTTGAGGTTTTAGAAGGCATCGGGGTCCCTTAGAAGAGATCCGCAGAAGCAATTACTGTCTTGCAGGTGTCTGTTATAAAAGATGTTTTCTCATCAGGCCTGCCGAGCCTGTTCTGCTGTCTGTCTAGCGTCCACGGCATCCCGCGGACAGTGTTGTTTCTCCTGAGGGAGAGACACCTGTTGTCTGTTGTTTACAGGTAGAAGAGCCTCTTCCATGGTCCGCTGGCTGGATGAGGGAAGCTCTGGGCCTGCCTGTGGCCCTTGGTTACCTCTTCATGCATAGTTACTTCACCGGCGGCTGCGGGCTATGTATCTAATTGCTGTTTTATGGCCATTTAGCCCTTCCCTTCCCTGTGACTCCGTCTGCGTGTTTTATTGATGAGACGCTACAATCCCAGAGCAGCCCACCAAGCGCTTTCGGCCATCAGGAGCGATTTTCCATCGCCGCATCATCGCTGCATGCATGCACCAAAACATGCGCCATTGTCATTCAACACCAGGTGAATGTCTTGAATATCACAGATAATTAGACATAGCTGTGCTGCGGTGATATGCACGTTTGTTTCCCCCTCGTCGTGTCTGTTGAAGCTCTTTTTAACCTTACAAAGATGCTCTCATTTCATTGAGGTGTTAATCAAAGACTCGCAATTTAATTACTGAAGTTTGTGCACTGGGACAGAATCTTTTATTTCTTTTCTAACTCCATTTGGTCAGAGGACTGCAACAACATATTAAATCGTTTATCAAACAAATGCGCATTGTTTATGGAGTTTATTTGCCGGTATCAGATTGAATAGCACCTGTTCTGTTGACGTTTTAAGCTCTTTCAGAAATACCTTCTATCTTTAACAACAGTCTCAACCTGTGTATTTAGATTGCACGTCACGTTTGATATCTGATTTGATTATTTATTTTTTATTGCCTCTTCACTAAATCCAATTTTAGCTGACATTTCTTCTGACTGTAACGAAGTATGACCTTTTTAAAGGACACTTCATGTACGTGGACAGCAGTTTGGGCAGCTGCGCTACCCCCGCAGCGTGTTTGCATTTAGACGGGTGTAGCCCCCTTCTGCTGCCGTGCCCCTGCAGTGCATCATGGGATTTCATCCACTCTGGCTTTCTTAAAGGACTTGTTCACTGATAAACAAAGATCCTGTCATTGGTTGTTACAAACCCATATGACTCTTTAATGGTGCGCAAATGCAGAAATTTTGATTAATTGACTTTTTTTTTTTATAAGTTACACTGCTTCAAAAAACACATTCCAAGTATTCTGAAGCCAGGCCGGAGTTGAGCAGCAGAAATTTTGACAGAATTTTTCTTTTTGAATGTACCGTTCCTTGAATTTTTCCTTCCAAGCTGTCTGCGTCTCTCTTGATATGTTTGCTGTCAATGTTGCGGCTGACGGTCGCATCAGTTTGCAGGAACAGCGAGAGCGAACGTGCAAAAGCGAGTGCTTGGTGAGTACAATGTCTGGTTAGGAGCTAATGAAGCTTTCACAGGGACTCAATAATTCCTCTCTCTCTATGCTAATGCAGGTGAATGATCTGTCTCAAAAAGGTCCTTAACCTTCCCTCCCACGTCCCACACGCGCATCACTCCAAAGCGATGACACGGTAATGACATCATTCGCATGCAAGGGCACACATCCGAACCCCCTTCCGCCTTTACATGCGCATTTACAACGTGCCTCCACACATGTAGGCGTGCTAATAGATGCGTAAACATATATGTTATGTAGTCATTATCTGGCTAACAGGAAGTTTTCAAATGGCCTCCTGTTCTCATACCGTATGCCTCGCTTTTCCTCGAAAGTTGTTACCGTAATTGATCGTCTGCAACAGGATTATTTGGGAGCTAAACTTCCTCAAGGGAGTAAAATGGTAAATGCACATCTTCGTTTATTGGCCTCTGTTTTCAAACTAACGGCGTGTGTGATTATTTTTCTTCCTTTGGAATTCCGCTATCACATGCTCATTGTAATCTCACGCCATTGTAATGCTTGTAATGTCGATAATTGCTTAATATTTTACGAGAATAAAAACTTAAACACAGAGGTGATTGTTTCCATTTTTAAACAAGTACATCTAGAGTTCTGTTTGTTGGCCGAGAAATTAGAGACGTGGCCTGGTAGACAGTGTATACGTTTACTAAGGGCTTAAAATATTGATTTATATATGTATTCATACACCCCAGCTAACAATTTTAGGTTGTAAGAACGTTTCCGTAAGATTTACATTAAGTAAGTAATGTTATTTTGAAAAGTTCTAGGGACATTCAAAATGTACAGGTTTTTAAACTTGTGCTAACATTATTTCTCGGACGTTATTCAAACATTTTATTCTGTAATGTTATTAAAATGTTTAACTAACTTAAGAATAATGTTTATGATATATAGGATATACAATGTTTAAAAATAGCTGAAAATGGCAGGAATGGGAGGTTCAGGAAGTGAATTTAAAGGGAGGGGGGGTTCCAGTTCTAAATGTAGAGGATTTCCATCATTAAAATACATGTAATAGCTTCCAAACACAATGTTAAATCTAGACATAAATATAGTGTTTTAGAGTTTATGCATCCATGGTTTAAAAATATCAAACATATCCCCCTAGGCTCCCCCCAGCTGAATCTCAGACATTTCCACCATTGCATATATATCCTTATATTATTTTCCGTGGCTGTCAATGAGAATGGTCAGCTTTTGTGCAGATGATATATTGTGTTTCTCAATGCTGATTTTGTGTAAATACATTTATTCCCTTTCCACGTGGAGTTGAAGAACATTGTTTGTTTTTTTTATGGATTGTTTGGAGCTTGTTCTTTCTCTTGACTGTTAAGCTTACCTGAAGGCTGAAGTATATATTTGTCTGCACAGTGTAAACATAGATTTTTGTAGTATAAATGTCATTGCAGAAGCTCCCTAGTGATTGCACCACCTGGAACCAAAATTCAAGTACAAATTTGACAAAAAATAGTTTAGTCAATCCAGAATTGTTTGAGAACGTATTGAGAAGTATCAGCAAATCAATCACCCCCTCCACCCCCCAATGCTCACAGGCACACGGGTTCGAATCTGACTAGCTTCATATCCTGATTTTCTTCACCCTCTCTCTCCCCATTGCTTTCCTATCTCGCTCGGCCTATTCTGTAAGGCATTAAAAGTCATGAAAACAGGATCTGAGTCAGTCAAACCGGCTAACTGCTTTGTCAATACGCAATATGCAGAACCTTCCTGTTCTGATATCTCACACCATCAGGTAGGATCCGATTTCCACAGCCAGTCAGCGAGTCATCGAAGGTTTGTTTTCCATTGCAGATGTAGTTATTGTGCAAGAGTCTAGCAGGAATCAAGCCGTGACGGGCAGCTCTCCCGGCCCATGTGTTATTTATTTTGTCCTGATCCCTCAACCCCTTTTTTAATGCACACTGTCCAGATGAACTCTTCCATTGTGTGCTAAGAATAATAATGTTCTCAGCCAAAAAGCGAAGCCCGTGTGTGTCCCTGCGGAGGCCACCTTAATAATCTCATTATCAATTTAATGAGGTGATTAGAATGCCGAGGGCAAGCGGAGCAGGAGTGGGCGCGCTACTCTGAATATTTCGTTTGAGGAACGGAAGGTTATTTTGTTTTTCAATTTATACATTTTTGTCTCTTCTTCTTTTTTTTTTGCTCGCCACCCTCCCGAGTCTGCGGCGAGCGTGGAGACGGTCTCGGTGTCTGGGTAGCCGGTTCCCTGCCTCCGTCCTGCGGCACAGGAAATGAGGAAAAAAAAGAAAGTGTGAGGATTCGCAGGCTGAAGTTGCTATGGCAACAGAGCAGCGAGCGCTGCTTTTGGCTGCTGGAGATTCCTTATAAGCTGCGCAAGGGACAAGCTAAGCAGATTCAGATTAAACACATTAGCATGTTGAGACAACTTTGCCTTTAAAGTAGGCAACAAGTGGGTGTTTTGTTTCATTTGGTTCTTTTCAAGACCCTTTCTAGAAAACACTTGTTGTTTTTAGAAAACACTTGTTGTTTCAGTGGCACTTACAACTTGTGCTTTAGGGAGGGGCGTGGCCTAACAGTTGAACTGTAATGGTCTTTGCTTTGTTGTCAGCAGATACTGAGAGAGTTTTAGTAGAGGAAGGAAACGCATCACAGACGGGCAGCCAATAGGCTACGGTCCCCTGGGCAGCACTGGGCGTTAGGATTCATCTGGGCACATTGATTATCTGTCAGCTGGTTCTGATAGGATCTGAGCAGGGCAGTGTTGGGGTATTAAGTGATCTGAAGTATTCAATAAATATTGATAATAAAGGCCTGTTAGTAGGACTCTTGGGTTTTGGTTACAGCCCCATGGGAGAGGGGCATTACTCACTCCCAGGTGTCCGTGTGTATTTGTATGTCAATATGCAAGAGAAAAGATTTTTAGAGCTGAACTCTAATCGTACTTGAACGTCTGCATTTGTTTGGCTGTATCTCAGCGTATATTTCATTTAATTTGTCTTGCCATCCTGCCGCGATATTTACCGGAACTGTCCATACAGACTTCACACAAACATCGTTTAGAAAACTCTCGCTTCGGTTTAAGACTTCCATTCGACTTCCATTTTGACCTCTTACATCTAAAAGCTTGCCTCTGAGAACATGCCTTATCTGTTTAACAGTCATTTGCCATTGTATTGAGTTTAGCTGCTTTTAAGCCCCCCCCGGCTTTCTTCATCTCTATTTAATTTGGTGTCTTGAAAATGACCAAGTGTCTGTTTATTGGATTGGTTGAGGCTGCAAGGTTCCGTGCAGCTGCACTTATTCCTTTAACTTTCTGGTGGCTGTACGATCGCTGTTTTTTCTTTACCAGCCTGTCTCCAGCAGTCAGTGTTGAAATCATTTAACTCTATCCATCTCTCTCTCTTCTGCCTACAGAAACCTGTCCAGAAATCCTCTGACAACTCTATCATGGCAACTCTTCCAGAATCTACAACTGTTGGAACTGTAAGTTAAATTTAGTTGTCTTTTCTTGATTTACGTGATAAAATCTCCATTGATTTTGCTGTGGTTTCCACTGGTATGCACAACACACTC
Organism: Botia kubotai; assembly: GCA_036877585.1. Classification (NCBI taxonomy): domain Eukaryota; kingdom Metazoa; phylum Chordata; class Actinopteri; order Cypriniformes; family Botiidae; genus Botia; species Botia kubotai. The sequence goes on along the minus strand of JAZGTI010000366.1, from coordinate 50,558 downwards.
ACAGACTGTGTGGTGCTGTGGGGGCCCGGCCCCTAAAGGAGGACCCTTGAGGTTTTATGAGCCAGGTTATTGGTAGATGTTCTAAGCGAGCGGTGTGTCTTTTCTAGAAACATCCGATAATAATATGTGACACAGTTGTCTACACTGGAAGTGTATGTTCTCAGAATGTTTACATACCTCAGGATATTTTTTCTTTAATCCTATTGTGTTATAATCTGCTTACATTAAAGTAATACTTAATAATATCCTACTTTATTTCATCCTGTTGGTTATTTTCAGCCTATGCAAATGCATTGGTATAAAAATGATCTGCGTTTAATGTAAATCTAACAATATATGATTTGGATTACTAGAGCGGGGAGCTGAAACTTCAAACGCTGACTTTGATGGAATGGTCAGAAGTTATTTAAATATTTAAGGAATTTAAAAGGAAATTAAAATTCACAGCAATCAGTTCACACATATAGGATTGCTTTATATATTTTATTTCAGACAGACATGAAAATAAAGTGTTTAAATAGCTGCGCTGCACGTCAAAAATGGAAACGGGGAGCCTGTCGGCTGAAGGTGCGATACGCTGCGTGAGGCACATCCAGTGCAGACAGCTTCGTTGATTATAATGGGAGCAATTTAGTTTTGATGTACCAAAGACTCGCTCTTCACGTGTGGCGCAGATATGGTGTAGGAGTACTAAGAGTAGCTCTTGTGAGGTCAACTGTTTTCCTGTGGTATGAAGCAATGATTGGAGAATGGAACTGCATGTCAGTTGTGTCACTGTCAGATGTTTCTGGATGGGTCCAAAACAAAAACTCTCTTCGTGCTAGCCTGCTGTAGATCAGCAAACTGAGGAGAAGGCTATAGAGATTTGACAGTTTCCATTATTCCAGCTAAAAACCTTCATGCATTACATCACTGCATGTGGGTGGGGCCCCAACTTAGAATTTACATGGATGGCACGGATTTGTGGCACATGATTGGTTGTTACCATTTTAATCACTGTGATTTCCTCAGGTATGACATGTTCCTGGATTAGCATCATTAATAGTTTGGAACGACATTTCAATTAATCAGTCAGTGGAATATACTGGTTTGGGGTTTGTATACCATTTATATCTGCCTAATATTTCTCTCTGATTTTAGGGGTCAGTCAGTTATGGTTGGGGTTTGGGTAATAGGTTGGACCAACAAATATCGTTGTCGACTTTTTCGGAAAAATCACAGCGACTACTAAAATACCTCAGAATTGAACTTGCTTTACACTGTATTTTGTCTTTGCATGAAATATATGTCATGATAATTGGGCAATTTGGTGCATGTTTACATTAGGGAGACACCAGTGTGCGTCTCTGCAGGAAGACTCGTTTGGCAGTGCTAGCCAGTTGCTAGGCCCTTGTCACGTATTATAGCAAATCAAGTAAAGCAATTTCATAATTATAGGGAAGGTGTTATCACAGTGCTGCCCAGTGAATCAACACACAAACACCAATCAGCTGAGTGCACGAGGCTTTAACCACGCTGGCATCTGCGCCTCTGTGCACGCAAGCGTGTGTTCATGTGTGTGGGACTACACGTGATATTTTAAGCCAGGGAAGCAGGACAGCTCCTCTGAGGTGGGCCATCTTCTCTGCAGGGTTAGCACGTCCTTTGGAGATACTCCAAGGAGAGAAGCACTTTTGAATTTTCTGCGAGATATCGAAATGTGTTGTCCCTAGAACAAGCGAAGCACTAACAATAGGTTTGCACATGTATCTCTGCTGCTATTTATATGTTCAGCAATTTGCCATTTACAGTAAGTGAGTCTTAACACAATTTAAAAATGGTGGGGTACAAAAGTCTAAAACCACTAGTGGAATTGCTTCTGTTTTGCAATGTTTGCTCATTTAACTAATTTTACTTTTTTTATAATGTTTCATTACAATGTTATCCTAGTCCTAGTTTATGATTCATGTTGATCTATGATTTTAAAAAGGTGAGCGTTTGTGCATGAATGAAAAGAAGGAAATCTGATTAATTTGGTTGCTGTCCCTTATTTGCCCACATTTGATTGTTGACTTAGAAATATTGAAGATCCTTAAATATTTCTTCTTCGTTTTACATCGGAACATTTCTTTGTTCTATTTTGAGAATTTAGTGTTTTGTGTTCTACGTAATTAATTTCCAATTATGTTCTAATTCCTTTGTGTTCTATTTTGAGAATAGAATGTTTATCTGCGTTCTGTTTCTGTTTTGTGTTCTAACTTTTAAAATACAACAATCTAGATTTTCAACTGGGTCTTAGACTTCGGAACCCCACTCTGTATTGTCTTATTCTGTACGTGAGCACGATTTAAATGTGCTTGCAACGTCAACAGGAAATTGACATTTTGGTTTTTCTCACGCTCGCTTCCTTGATATTCTGCAATATGACAGCAGCTCTACAGGAAATGAAAAACTTCTGGCAATCTCAGCCACACTTAGGACATGTCATGTGATTATAACCAAGGGTAAATTAATTTCATGTGATATGACACAGGTCATACGGGGAATATCGGAGCCATAAGGCAGTGATGATTATGAGGACACCAATGGTACACAAACATACCCATATCACATGTATGTTACATTACATAATACTCGCACACGTGCCATCTGTAAAACTTTAGATGTGGTTATAATGTTTTATTGGTCTTGTTGGCCTATCACACTAACAAACCAATTGCATTAAACAAGTCGAAGTAAATTTTAACATTCATGAAGCCATCTGTTAAATCTGGTGTGCCATTAATTAATTTAACAAATATTGGCCATGGAGTGCACGTGGCATCATAAATCCGATGGATCTTCAAAGATCAAACTACAGCTGAAATACAAACCCGTGTCGAGTTGATGAGTGGCTTTCTTCTTCCGCAAATTTAATTACGTGGCTATACATCTCCAGAAGGACACAGGCACACACAAAGACACCGACCGACACAAACCCCTGTGATGATATATTCATACTTCCGTCCTGATTCTTGTGTTGATGCACTTTAAGTGCTTCTATTATCAGTTTGTGACAGGCAGCTGGTCGTCATGGAGCCGGTCCACTTGGGAACACATCTGTTGATTAAAAACAGATAAGCTGAGAGATGCTTCCGGTCCTCTTACCAGCATGAAGCCCAAATTGTCAGTGACGAGAAGGTTTTTAGTGTTTAGCTTAGTTTTGACCTTACTGGGAATTGGGAGAAATGGAAATCAGAAAGACTTTTTGTTTATTTAAAACGGTTAAAACTAAAACTGGTAATGCTTTATAAAAACATTCATTAATATCTGCAAGATGAGTAGCGTCCATGTGTGTGTACTTTTTAAGTCATGTAAATGTTAGTGTAAATATGGATAATAAAAGGTATATTCATCAGCTTATCATATTTAAATGTACTTGAACTACTTAAGTATTATCTTACATTATTGTTATTGTTGGGCCCAAACAGAATATACAGACATTTTTGCATTTCATCTGCTGAATTCTTTAGGAAAGATTTAAACATGAAGGAATGATGAGAATACTTGACTTGCATTTCTAGTTGAGCAGTGTAAGTGTGGGATATATATAAACAGTTTGCAGCAGGCCTAAAATGGTCTAGTTGGCCTTCTAGTGATTTAAATCCATATCAACCCAAAGCCTGTAAACCAGTTTTAGTAGGATTAGCAGAGTAGTTTAGACTGGTTTACGCTGCTTTTTAGTGGAATTGATGTACTGGTAAGAACTAAATTCAAAACTGCAGTTCTGTTTTGTACCTGCTTGTTTTAGCCATAAAGATGAATTTTCCAGCATAGTTCAGATGTATAAGGCACATCCAGGACCCTGTGTAACTAGCATCATGGTCTAAGCACATTAGCTCTTCACTTTGAAATGCTGTCTCGGAACACCGGGATGTAGCTGTCACCACGCTGCCAAGATTGGAAACACGAGTTGTGGGAATCACACATAAAAACAGTGTCGGCAGCGTCTCCGTACAAGGACTGACGCGAGCACCTGCATAACCATCTTAGCACGAACGCGAGTGTTTGTCCGCACCCACGCGCAAGTGTGCTCACACATGTAATTGCTGTCAGTTTTTATTCTTGACGGCCGGGAGGTGAGACGGGTGCGAGTGTGTGCGTGCGGCTCAGTGCGGTCGGTGTAATCACAGTGGGGGGGTGGGGGGGTGGGGGTTGAGGGTGACCTGTGTAGTGAAGCTAACCTGCTCCGAATCTCCTGCTTCTCAGAGACTAGAGCAGAGAGGTTGTGCCAATCTTCTGTGCCTTATATGAAAACCCATGTCCCAAATTAGAGGGGACTGTAGTAAGGGGATGTGGGGAGAGGGTGGATAAAGTGGGATTGAAAGGAAAATAATATGAGAGTATAAAGGGAAAGTTATAGACAAAGGTCGAGAATCTGGAACTTTTGAACCATAGTTTACGTTGCTACATCGTTAAATAAATGTACATACATTTACATTATGCAGTTTAGTGGCCACTGCTGTATACAAATATACTTAATTTTGATTGGGCAATTACATTCTGCAGTTAAGTAATACGGAATAGGCTCATCACCATGGTACCATCAAAGTCCTGTTTTTAAAAATGAGAGCAAAAACGAAAGACTTGATTCTGGGGCGTGGCCAGAAAACTGACACAGCCAGGCAGAATCTCTATGTTCATAGCGACTCTTTAAAGCAACATCTTTGTGGACATGCATACAAATGACAGAGTCCTCTATGACTTACTGCAATTTGCATTGTCTCGTCCGGCACTAGCTGTTCCTATGGGGATGAAGGGAAACAGTGAACTGCAGTAATCAAGACAGATATGGAGAGAAATGGAGAAAACTGCTTTCAGCAGAAAATTGTGCCCTGAAATCAGATCTTTGCACAGACTGTATTATATAGACTGAATAGCCATAATTAGTCTGCTTTGTATGATAATGCAGCAAAGGGTAGCAGAATTGCCTAATCTCAGCCACAGATATAGGCCAAGTGTGTCATCTATGTTTATTTTCCGCAAATCCAATTAAGCGCTCGCCGTAAATAACAAGGCCAAGGAGGAAAAATAGGCAGAGTTGTAGTTTTCCGTCTTCTCAATTATCTGTTTTCCGACATCTTTCTTTTTTACAACTTCGAAACCCTGAGACACGGAGACAGGCCTCTGACAGCCTCAGGAAATGGAATGTTATTGGTGGATTGAGCATTTGTCTGACAGAATGTACCTTAACCTCCCCGTTCCTACCTGCTTTTGTTTGTTATTTTCCTTCGACGATTGCAATCTCAAGGCGAGCGTGAAGTATGCCTGGATGTTTGTCAACTCGCCTCTGAGGTGATATTTAAAGATGTCAGTTGATCCTTCACGGCAAGTCCATCTCTCACATTGTCAGATTTTTATTGACATGGAGAATTGTTGTTCAGTAAAATCGAAGCAGACAAAATTTCACGGTCACATGACTGGAACTCGAAAATGTTAAAGGAGTAACGCTCTCAAAAATAGACATTCCCAATTTCTGCCAATGTTGTTCCAAATCTGTATTTACATGTTATAGTGACTTGTAAAATGACATAAGCTTGAGAAATATTTTTTTAATAATATATTCCTTTAGCGCTTAGCCCCCGTATTTAAAGTGCTTCTTTACACTGTATGCCATTTTATGTTTAATTTTGCAAATCATCTAACCTCATTTTCCATCCACCCTTTACCCAACGATAACCGAAGAGCTGCGCGAAACCTCACATCCTCGTCCAGCCTCTCCGTGTCCGAGCGCTATCAAGTGTGTGCGAGGCGTCAGACAGTAAATCTTGCGGATGATGATACTGTATGATACAAGCCTATTTACGGCCAAAGCACAAAAGCGCATTCGCCACAGTCCGCAGACTCAGTCACTCATCCGATGCTTTCGGGCTCTCGGCTAGCAGCCACGGGCGCCATCAATCCGTTTTATTCTGTTGACCTTTCTCTAATCCTCGCCCGTATAAAGCCGCTCCCACAGACAACTTCACGGCCGCCTCATTGCTAGAAGGATCATCACTGTTCAAAACGGCCTAAAAAGTAATACCGACAAACTGTAAACAAGCGGTTGCGCGACGAGTCTGTTTTAAGGCGTTTTTCCCACATTTACAGCTGTGTTTAAGCGTAAGGCAAAACTGAGCGATTTGGTTTTCAGCCAGCAGGCTTGATGTGATTATTTTAAGAGGTCCGAAAGTGTTGATGAGCCAATGTAGTTAAAATATGATTCAGTCGTTAGGTTTCTAACACGTGAGAATGTGGCCCTTTAATTGAACGCGCAGGGAAAAATGTGATGTGCTGTAAAGAATTGATGAGGGTTAATTATCAGGGCTTGAATGAGAGAGTATATATATAATAGTGTGTCTATATATATCAACATAAAACTGTTTGGAACATAATCAATTCCTTTGAAGACTATGGTCAAAAATATTTGGTTGAAAGCTTTTTGGTTGAAAATTGGATAGGCAGTTTAGGAGAGGAGGGTGAGATCTTATGCTTTCATAGCTAGCTTGCTATTGCTAGCCTCTACCCTAGGTTTAATAAGTTAATCGGTACAATCTATAAAAATGACGTTCGAGAGTTGATAAAAAAGGTTTAAAAGTGTGACAACGGACAATTTTCAAAATAAATCAATTTAAAGTTAGATGAAAGCCAAAGGTTGTTGTAATTTGGACAGTTGGAAACTTTCCTTTAATGGTGCCTGACCTCTCTAGACTGGTGCACTAAAACCCAGAGAATCGGTGCCCATTTTAAGAGTGATTGCACTGCAGGTGGCGTCCATATGGACCTGTGCCCAGCAATCTAACCAATGCCAATTTAGAACACAGGTAAATATTCTGGCTTGGGTTCACTTAAAATGGTCCCTGTCAAACAAAATGGAAAAGGGCAGCGCAAAACCAGCACACAAACTTACTCATCTTGTTTGTCTGCAATCTAATGGGATTACTGATTGGGCAGGAGCGGTAATGCCTTGTGACACATTGCGGAGGAGATCGTGAATTAATCCTCGGGTTTATAAGGACGCTTATGTCATTATGCATGTATCTCGAAACGGATTAAAATGCATATATTCATTAATCTTGGGACTGTTAAAGAGATCTTGGAAACGTTGCTGAGAATCAATTTACCAGAGTTGCGTCTATTTACTGCAAGTACATGTCTGCGTTTATCTCTTGAGCACTTAGTCTGCGTTTACACCGCACCCAATTCTGATTTGGTTTTCAAATCTGATCTTTAGAACTCCCTGTCTGCACATTTTGCAAGTGATTACATCAGATCTGTTTGTTGGGATAGTGTAGTTAATATCACATGCTGTAGTGATAATTTGAACATCAACACAATGACTGTAGTAGCTCGTTTAATTATTCAATATAGTCTACAGTACATCACAACTGGCACAAGGTACTAATTTTTTTATTGGGCATCAGAACCTGCGCCCTGTCAGCGGGAAAGAGGAATAGTCAACAACATGCCTGACAATATTTTGGTTGAAATATAACAGAAGGATGTGACTAAACTGTGAAGGAAATGTTTTGACAGTTTTAAACTTAGCTGAGAGGATTTTGCAGGTTGAGTTACAGTACGTTTGTCTCTCGCATTGATCCCTGCCCTCACCTGTTCACAAGACTGCACGTGATGTTGTCTTTTCACATGTCAGAGCGCACCAGCGCCGGGCACTCTCTATCAAGACAAGGCCGAGCTTTTGTCAAACGTCTAGTGAAAGCGTGAGCAGAAAACATAGCAGCTCAACAGAAAACCGTCAGTAATTTCCTGGCCATTAAAAATAATACACAGGGACACCGACCTGCATACTCATACTGAGAAACCTTCCTCAGAAAACCATCACAAATATTAATAAGCATTTCACAAGATAAAAAGTCATCTGAATGCCGCTCCTGTGCAGACTGAAACAATTTTTGCACAGGGCTCAAGGCAGACTCGGAAAAATGATGAAATAAAATAGAGTTCTTGAATCAGAATTAAATTGATGGGCATCTCTTTACCAGAGTCCTTCCACGTGTCCATTGATTTATTTATTTTTTATGTGTTGAACTGAAATCATGTCTCACAAAATATGCAAGATTTTGAGTGTATAGCAGTTGCAAATCTATCTATCTATCTATCTATCTATCTATCTATCTAACTAATGTCTGTCTGTTTGTCTGTCTATCTATCGGTCTATTTCTCTGTCTATCTATCTGTCTTTCTCTTTCTCGCATATATATGTATGCAAGAGAGAGAGAGAGCATTTATGTGTATTTGTTTTATTTCTCTCTCACTCCTTCTGTGGTGATTTCTTTATGTGTGGAATAATAGTGCTGGTGCTTTAATATTGATTGTTCGCCTGAGGTAATCACTCACAAGATGAAGATAATAAGCTCAGTAGAGGAGTGGAGGGGAACATGACTGATGCATGGCAGAATGCTCATGCACTGGTAATGATGTTCCTCTCTATTGATTATTTCTTCCCACTTACCCCAGCGATTAGTTATATTTTTGATGTCATTTTGCTAAAAGGCTCAGACACACTTTTGCTGCAGATTTTTGTGTTGAATGTGTTTCGCTACCAATGTCCATCATTCACAATTTGCCTAATGTGAGTTCGAGACTGATGAAGCAATATATTCGTATGACATATGGATTTTCAATGGAAAACCGAGTGCAAAGAATTGTAGGAAACCAAAGCAGTAAGGAAGTGGGCCAGACATTAAAATACTTGTGAGTAGTGCAATGCAATCGGGATATTTTTCAGTGTTTTGATATTCATAATAACTCCGGATAACAATTTTACATCACCTGCAAAATCATCGCAAAAGTATTGCTAATACGTTGCCTAGCCCTAATTGTGAAATCGCTTTCTGCCATTTCCAGAAGGTTCTAGAATGTTTCATGCCAACAGGTAGAAGTTGGCAGCGCTGTAAACTGATGTGATCAACTGGTTACCAGGTAACACAGTCTCATATTTTCCGGTGGGCATATTTCAGCATCGCTCATACTTTCTCGGGTCTCGCCAGACCACCATCAATCTCAGTCTTTCACAGTGCTGCTCTTGCGTTGTGCAAACACCCGACAGAGCAGCGTCACACCTTCCACATCCATCCAGTTCATATTGACGTGTGTCATTTAGAGTTCTGGTCAATGACGACTCTTTATCTCTGCAGTCGCTCATACTGCCCGGTGACAGCTTTCTCTCTGGCGCTTACACCCCTGCAGCCTAATGGAAATGGCCTCCTGCCTCCATATATGGTAATGGAGTCCTAGGGTGTGCCGGAGAAGCGCAGGTTGGAAAATTATACCTGCTGTTTGGAGCAGGGCCAGGAAATCCATATGGATTGAGATGGATACGGATTTCCATAGGAAGGTAATGATGCAGACGGCATGAGAGCTCGTCAAATATCGGTATGTTTTTCCCTCATTATTTACCTCGGTTTCTCTGGCGAAATGTTGGAAAATCCATTCCTGGGTTTTGTTTGAGAAAGTCAAGCAGGACGTGGTATTTGTATCTTTTTATTGTCGTTTAACGGAGAGTTGGGCAAGCGCTGCCTTTTTTTCGCCAGGTGCCGAGCGATTGTGTGTGACACCCTGTTTGATTGATAATTAGGTTGTGATGTCTGCAGGGACTTAAAACTTTAATTATAATATGATTAAACAATGCCCCCTCATATGGGATCAGGCTAACGATGCAGTAAAGCCAATTTAATCCCTGTAAGAAAGACTCAGAACATCACAGGAAGGGTAATGAGAGCTTGCGGAGAACCGTAATGTCGTTTGCATGGAGCTCATTCCCCCAGCTTGGAGTCTTGGGTTGTGTTCACATACACGTACCTGAATAAGCCAAAAACATACTTGTGAACTTGTAGGAAACTTTTCATTTTCATTTACTGTATTTAATTGAAGGCGTTTGTGATTGCAATACCCTAGCAATTAAATCCTGGAGGACCTCATCACTGCATACTTTGGAGGTTTCTCTCATTTAAAAATCCATTTCAGGCCCCAAAACTAGAGAGACTAAAATAAAACAGATCTAAAATGTGTAGAATTAGGAGTTCTTTGGAAGTATGAGTTAGCAGCGGTTTAATTCTGTACCATCATGGCTGCCACTAAAAGGCAATGCCATAGAGAACCTTAACGGTTTTCATTTATTTGGCTTTTTCTTTACTTGTTTTGATGTTGTTTGTGAGGTTTGGTTATTGTTTTGGAGACATTTAGAGCACTTTCATCCTAACAAGAGGAGGAAAACATCAAAGGTGTGGTCTAGTGGTTAGCACACAGACAAAATGTACTCCAGACACATTGACCTTTGATTTTGGCCCGTGACGTGTCCTGAACCTCAGAATGTCTTGTCATCGTTCCACTTACGATGCCAATTAAATGGCAAATATAAAATAACAAAAATAGCAAAACATACACAAACTGTACGTCGCTTCTATTAGTTGGGTCAAGAGCTTTCTCCTATTGTTCCATATCCACTATTGTGCCGTCCTTGCATTTTTACCAAGAAGGTCATGGACTGAATTTAATTTATCCCTATGCATGTGGATCACAGCATCTCCTCTGCTGGTATCAGGCGCTCAGGTTAGAACCTCATTGGCTGAGGCTCAAACCGCCGCCCACTGTGATATGTCACAATGTATGACCCCAGCAGCTTGAAACTGTAGCGCACACCGTCAGAGCTGTATCCCCTAGCTTAACCTTTCATTGCCACCAGTATAATGAATCTGAATGGATCTGTCGGTCTACATTCACAGCTAGCGTTGACGCTCGACTCTGCCGGAGCGTTTTGTCTTAAGGCAAAATGCTGTGTAGCAGTAAAGGTGCTCCCAGCTGCCCTCTACACTCAGCTTGCGCTAGGTTAACTCACCGAGTGGTTTTAAAGGGACAGTTCAACCAAAAACTAACTTAACGTGATGTCATTCACTTTCTGTCTTCTGTAGAACACAGTACAATATTGTTTTTATTGTTTTTTAATGAATATCCTAAACCATTCTTTCTCATTTAATGCAGCTAAATGTGGACTGGTGCCTACAAACTCAAACTTATGTTATGGTACCTTATAACATAAACAATTACAGAAGTATATGATATGTTGATCACCGTGTGTGTGGAACAGACCCAAATTTGAATAGTCTGTCTCGTCTATCTTGTTGAATTGTCAGTTGGCATTCATGAGAGAAAATGTGACATCCAATTTGTGAGTGAATTGTTCCTTTAAATGTTGTTGTTTTTAATAAATGAGTTGCTCTAGTTCCCCAATGATTTGTTTACAGTTCTGCCGATCTGATTTCTAGCTCCAAGATCTGGTCAAAAATTGTCAGCTAATACATTTTGTTTACACAAAGCTTTTATATTACTAAAAGCTGCAGGATGTACTGTAGCTATATAACTATATAAATTCAGTATATGCACAAAATATATGTCTTTTATGGTTTTTGGTGCTTCTGAATCCTTTCTAAAGCTTTTAAAATCTCGCATTGAAAAGAGCAGCAAATACATTTCTTCAGAATTTGACCTTTTGTGTTCCTCTAAAGAAGGAAGATGATGCGGGTTTAAAACCATATAAGGGCGAGTACATGATGACAGAATTCACATTGTTGGCTGAGAGACCAAGTTCCACTGGGTTTAAATCTCACCAGTCCAAAAATTAGTCCCACAGAGCCACAGTGTAAGAGTGTAAGTATCCGTTAATCGCAATTGTCATTAAATTAGGATTATGTCGCCTTTGCAGTCCTCCGGGTCCCTCCTAATGAAAAGAGAGCCCTAGTTAGTGTTGAGTCTATACTACATACGGTCGAACTCATCTACAATGCATAACTGACATTTACTCAGCTTGTCTGGAGAGCTCCCAGAACATACGCTAACGCAGTCTGATTATTTATGTATAAATTCTGCTCGTGTCGCGCGCGCTACTGTATGCAGATGAACTATTTATATGGGGAAAAATGAATAAAGGTGTTGTTTTTGAGTGCTTTTGAATTGATTCGTATCATAAAGACTCAATTACGCTCACAGTCGTAGCCGGCGATGCATTGAGTGTTCGTCACCCGTGTTGCCTGGCGCTTGTGTTTAAGGCTGAAGATATATTGCATATATTCCGATTTCTTTATCGCTGTGTGCATTTTCCTGTCCACCCCTCCAATGCTCCAGCGCTTTTATTCAATGGAGTCCCCTAGTTTGGCTGCACGCAAGTAGGAAGTGCATGCATAATGCATGGATTGTATGCGGATCTGCTTTACAGTATTTGGGATTTTTTTTCGAGCACCCAGGCTCGATGCATCAATGTCCCTTGTGTTTTTTCCTTTATATTCCCAAGCTAGCAGTCACCTTGGCCTTTCTAAATGTTAATTGGATATTTTATACAGGTTTGCAAAGCATGAGAATAGTTACGGTCTTACTAGCTGGGAATTAGCGCTCAATTCGCAAGAGCACAGTAGCTTAAAGGAAGCTTAATAAGGTAGCTGGTTGACCGGCTAAAACAACTAAACCCCAGCTTGGCCAGGTGGAGAGACCAGCTAAACCAGTGTAAGAACCGCAAACCCTATTCTGGTTTGTTGTTTTTCTTAGGGTTAAGACAAGTTGTTTATAAATTGATCGTGTTGTTGATTATGTAGAGTACCATTTTGTTTGTGACACGTGGGCTAAAAATTAATCATGTTGTGCATGCTAAAGTATCATTGTCCATTATGAACCGTTAAATGAAGCTGTTTAATAAGGCAATGTGCGCTCTTCACATTAGATATGTTAATTTAGTTTTAAGAGGTGGAGAAAGTACTTAGACTCTCTTTTGATCATTATTCATCAAAGCTCCAAAATGCACAGGGAGAACGCCTAACCCAGACGTGCAGATTGTGCCGGCAAAATCGCTCAAAGACACACATGAAAAATGTCCCACTTTTTTGGGCAAATGAGCAGCAAAGATGTTGTCCTCGTCGCCAAACGATCCGGCGCATTTGGTATGCATGGGGTTTAGCTTATATGCCCCCATCTCCCGGCCCATCTTGCAAATGTGCGAGGTTATCTCGCTTTCACCAACTGATGAATGAACGAGCATGCCGAGTTTCAGATCGTCAGACTGCAGACCAGGTGAGAGATTTCCTGTGGGTTTAATATCTCATGCTCTTAAAGGGGAGAACATCCCACTGAGATCAGATCTGGAACCTTCTGCAGGGCGGCGGGATCCTGCCAGCTGGAGGTCCTTTAAGCAAGGAGTGAGGGTAAAATAGAACAAAGTGGATTACACCCTGTTTTTTGGTCTCTTTGTGGCAGATAAAAGCACAAAGGCAGTTGTCTTACAATTTGCCAAATGAGTTAAATTGAAGGCTGCAGAGAAAATTTAGCCTCTAATCTTTCTGACAGTTTGCATTTGACAATATGTGTAATTATGGATTATGCTGACAGTTAATGTTATATAATAAAACTGGTACAAATGCCGTTTTTACTCATCTCATGAGATTCTTTATGCAAACTGTAATTTTAACATGGATTACACCGTTGGGGCTGCAGTCGCGGTACATTGTGTGATTGTCGAACCGTGTATGATATTTTTCAGTGTCAAAATCACCCGTCCTAGTTTATGCGCAGAGAGAACTTAAGCCAGCAATTTCCCCCCACACAAATATTCTCCACTGCTTGTTTTCGGCAAAATGAACGTTTTTCATTCACACCCTAGATAGATGAGAGTGCTTTACATGGTGGATCCACCAACCTGTTCTCAGCTTGGCCTTCAAGCAAATTAACACCAATGCATGAAGTTACACAGAGTAAGGGGTGTAGTTTTATTTTGGAACGGTGCCCCTTGAGTCAGCATATGCGAGAAGTCTAAGACCCTCTAAACTCTCTGTGGAGCCCCCATGATCGCGGCGAGATATGTCAGAGCTGACATTTAGACATTTGGAGGAGGTTGATGTAGAAGATGTCTGTTTTTGGTGCTGGAGTGGGGGTGGTTGCGCTCAAAGGTTGTTTGAAGGAGCGTGAAATGTGATACCGAGTGGTTTAGGGGTGGATGTTGTTCCGAGCTACATAGCTATACAGAGAGTAGGTGTAGAACTCATTGGTTCCGAGAGGAACCCTCCAATGGCAAAAGTGTTGTAGCTGTGGGTGGAGGTGCTATCTAGCACTGGTTTTATGTGGGACTGACCTAGCTCGCTTCCGTCTGTCCAGTCCAACACAGGTAATTATAAGCCCATATGCTACAGCGTTTACATATTTTCTCATGAAAATAAAGCATAAACCAAAATATGTTTCGCTCACACACAGCATCCACATTTATAGACTTGGCAGACTTCTATAATAAGTGATTGTGGTGCAGTCAGTACATTTTGTCAGTGAATGTGTCCCCTGAGAATTAAACCTATGTGCTTGGCGTTGTAAGCACCATGTTTACCAGTTGAGCTACTACAAAGGTGACTTCTAGCCACATCTGTCAGTGGTGTGTGAATGGGGTATTGAGTACTGACTTAAATATGCACTTTGTAATATTTTTATAAAAATATTTAGCAGGTTTTATTTGCATATTAGCGTAAAAGCCTTCAGGTGATTGCTACTCAGAATCATGTATGAGTCTCCACCTCTCTGTATTACTGCTGGATACTTTGTATGTTTCAGATTCAGGATACTGTTCTAAAAGTCAGTTTATACCTTACATATTATTTTACATGAGGTAATGAAGTTGGGCAACCGTCGGGTAACTCACCGAAGGCAATTTTGACTCCTGTTTGGTGCTTGGCGAGCATAATTTTGGACCCCGCTCACACACATTAAAACTACTTCCAGAATATATGTCACATTATATCACGTCATGCGGTCGGTTTTTCACCCTGATCCAGAGATGTTTGTTCTGTTGTACTTCATTTGTGTGGACTGCGATCGCCCCGGGCAACAGCGGTAAACTTGGCACCCAGAGTAGCTGGAAAGGGCTGCGGTCCAGAATGCATTCATACTCGAAGCCCTCGGCGCACAGCGCTCTGCCTGCGAAATGGAAACATGCCAGCCGATCTCCAGGCCATGGTTGAGTGATGTGTGTTGGAGATGTTGATGTTCTGCAGGATAACCGTGTCCTTCACCTACTTTGCTGCTGGTGCTCCAAGCGGACCTTCTCGGCAGTCCGTATGTGTGTGTGCGTTCCTGCTAAGATCTCTATTTCGTCAATACAGGAAGTTGGAAGGAGTGGTGTTTAACTGCAGCTGCAACATCCGTTGGATCCAGCTGTGGCAGCAGAGAGGCGAGTCTGGGCTCCATAACCAGCAGTTGTACTGCAACAATGGCTTTTCCAAAATCCCCCTACAGCTGATGAACATCTCTCAGTGCGGTACGTGACACCTGGTTTACGGTTACTTACTGTAAAATGTGCTTGTTGTTAAAGGGATAGCTCACCCAGAAATTTAAATTCTGTCATCTTTTCACCTTAAACCTGTATGACTTCTTCTGTTGAACACCAGAGGGGAGTTTAGCAGGCTGTTCATATAATGAAAGTATAGAGGGGCCGACTGTCAAGCTCTAAAAAGGACAAAATGACACCATAAACCAGCCATTCATATGATGTACACACTATATTTCAAGTAATCTCAAGTCATACTCTACGTTTTTGTGAGCAACAGGCTGAAATTGAAGTCGTTTTTCACTGAAAATATTGCTTAACAGTCATAGTCGCTGTTTACTTTCAGTGTGTAGGATAAAGCAGCTTGGCCTTGGCCTATAAATAGTTTTGTGTTTCACAGAAACAGTCACATGACATTTGATCTATCTGTCTATGTATCTGTCCGTCTGTCCATCTGTCTATTTGTCTGTCCATCCATCCATCCATCCATCCAGCTGGCTCTCAGCCTCTGTCTATCTATGTTTCTGTCTATACATCCATCCATCCTGAAGGAAAAGTTTAAAGTATTTTTTTAAATATATTTTTCATATTTTTAATGACAGTGGTTAATTTGTATAAACTCAGGCTGTTCCTTTAAGGACTAGTGAAGTAAATGATAAAATACCTCTCATGCTATTAACTGTTTGCATGTTTTCCATGAAGATTTGCCAGAAATCAGTGTCAGTCACGGTAACCTGACGGTGATAGAGGGAGACATGATCACAGTCACCTGTAATGGGTCGGGGGTGCCGGTACCAGAAGTGGACTGGACTGTAACAGGACTTCACTCCATTAACACACACCAAGTAAGATACGTTCTGACAAGCGTTTAATATGCAGTTTAAAATATATTGACCACAGTAGGGTAGACGTCATGTTTAATTTGATGTGATAGATAGACATACAGTTTATTGTGCTGTACTGTGGTGTACCGTGATGTTCAGCAAACAAAACATAACCACTTTAAACCGGTTTAATGGGTTTTAGAGTGTTTTTGCCATCTTGTCCAGGTTTAGGGACCAGCTTGAACCAGCTAAGATCAGCAAACCACCTTAGACTGATTTGGACTATTTATCAGACTATATAAACAGACTCTTACATCATATATACGCCTACCCTAACTAAGATCCATTGAGTGAATCAGCTGAGGTCTACAGAGACTAGTTGCACCACAAATATTCATACTGAATCTGAGTCAGACTGATATATATTGTGTTATCTTCTCCTTCAGAACAGTCAATTCCCACCAAACGTCCACTCCCTCAACTTAACTCTGGTGAATGTCAGCCGGGACGACAACAGCTTCATGCTAACCTGCATTGCAGAGAACATAGTTGGGATGACTAACTCCACTATACAGCTGTCAGTTCAATGTAAGTGCCTTTTATTCGTGTTCTATAACTCTGCTGCCTTTATTATTCATGTATTTTGCAGTCGCTGTATACATTTAGGGTTTATGTTTTGAGAGAATTGAACCCACATCCTTGTTGTCGCATGGTGTGTCGTGTCCCACGGACTCAATTTCCTCATTTGTTCCTCATATTTAAGGTAAGAGTTTGAGGTGATCGCAAGAAAACATTTACTTCAGGTAGTTTAATTGACTTCGATTGTTTGGCGCAATCAGTGACTAAGTTAAAATGGAGGTTTACAAAGGTTTGCGTTTACTGTCTGAATAGTATTATTTTTAACATAAGTCTTGATAAGGGTTTAGCTTTAATGTCAAAGCAATGTTAAATGAAATACATCGTCCAGCGACACTCATATTGTAGTTTGTGTGGGTAGTTATTTATATATGGAAAACCATTGGCTAGTGGCTCACAAATTTCATACTTTAACGTCTCTCATTACATTGCGTTTTAGTTTACTTATTTTATTGTGATTGGTACTCTGCCTACAAAGTACTAAAAATTTTGTATAGCAATTTGTTGGGCCAAAAGTCTGCTTTTTATTACAAGTTAAAATAAAAGAAATAGCAAAATCATAATGAAGCTAGCAAAATGAGAAATTGCTTAACCATAAATTACCACCCCCACAAAAACCCTGGGCTGTAACAACTCACTGCATTGTGCTGTGAGAAAGTCATTTGTGTAGCTTATTGATCTATAAAACAGAGGGCTGTTCTTCTTTTCATGCTATAAAAGGTTGTAAGTGAAATATTAAAGAGATTCATCAATGTTATCATGTTTCATTTTGAGGTAAATGGAGGAGAAGAGGTTTATTTTGTGTGTGTGTGTACTGTATATGTTAGGCCGGGGTTGTGCAGAAGTCTGAAGAAATCTGAATCTTTAATCTTTAAGAAACATGAATCTGAATCCAATCTGAATCTTTAATCTTTAAGAAACATGAATCTGAATCTAATCTGAATCTTTAATCTTTAAGAAACACGAATCTGAATTTTTAATCTTTAAAAAGCATGAATCTGAATATAATCTTTAATCTTTAAGAAACATGAATCTGAATCTAATCTGAATCTTTAATCTTTAAGAAACATGAATCTGCATCTTTAATCTTTAAAAAGCATGAATCTGAATCTTTAATCTTTAAGAAACATGAATCTGATTCTAATTTGAATCTTTAGGAAACATTCCATCTTAGAAATTTGTTTTAGGAGTTTAAGTCTATAAATATTTTAATATTAGTATATACTATACTACTATTTACTATAGTATATTCCTAAAAACCTTGGTAGGTTAATCTTAATTAGATTAATTAGTATATACTACTATTTACTATAGTATATTCCTAAAAACCTTGATAGGTTAATCTTAATTAGATATTATCGAAAAAGTTGCTACTGTTGGTGATGGATTATGTCAACTATCAGTAAAATTAGATTATTGGAGCCTGTTTTTTATTTTCAAAGTTTTGCATCTGTGCACCTAATTAGCAAAATGTCAAATTAATTCCACTGTTACTGATTTAAAATGATAAAGTAGCTTCTCTAAACATTTATCAATATCGCTGAATATTGTTTCTTATGTGTAAATATTTATTTAGCGGTTTCACCTGGATTCAATCAAACATGCACTCAATTAACCTTAGATTTTCACCATTAATTAAATATGTAGAAAATCAAACACAAAATGGCGAAAACAAACATTAAATGGACAAAATGACAATATCAAACAGCAGCTGTTTCCATCTACTTGGAATGAAAAAACAGCAATTAAAGACATCCTTATTAAAACATGCAGTTTCTGTCAGTTAGATACAATTACATGGTAATATAAGATCGGTTTGTTGTGTCTGTATTTACATTTAGGCTGAGCGGTGTTGGCCAGCAACAATGTAACATAATTCTTCACACACTCGATATCTATCGACTGGGCGAGATTTGCTTAGAACTGCAAATTTAGTGGAAATAAGAGTCAATCTCTCTCTCTCTTTCTCCCTCGTTCACTCTGAGAGATCATTGTTGTTGCCTTGAGATTGATAGCCATTTCTTTCAAGTTAGTTTGTGTAACCGTGTCTGTACATATTACAATATTAACCTCATTCAGTCACACAAAATACAGCCCACAGCTTCTTTAATAACAGTATTATGATATTCTTTATATTATATACCAATTTATATGTACAATTCTTTATTTGTGAATGGACAAGAATGACTTCAATAGCTTGTATTTCACTATATTGTTATGATCTTACAACAGATATTATAGTAAACATATATTCTGACCATTTTTTTTGTAGTTTACCGACACTGCTACAATCACAATATATTATTGTATAATTCACCTTTTTAATTGTGTGTGTGTGTGTAGATATAAATGTCTTTCTATAGATATGATCCTTAATGATTGTTTAATATGGATGTATGACATATTTACAGCACCATAATTGCTGACAGTTAGTGTGGGACATGCGTGCGAGTGGAAATGCGATGGAAACGTTTATGGACTGCAGTTGTTTTCCAGCCCTGGCTCTGTGCCCTCTCTCCATGAAACGTCCGCTCACCCAAACGCTTGATGAGCAGCCAGGCAGTTAGCCTGAGATCTTCCTGTCCAAGAGGCAGTATAGCAGATCAAACAAACATCCGTGCGGACAACCTGTGCTGTGAAGGCTCAAGCCCCACGCATGCATAAACTCAGTGGGATTATCCTACAGCTCATGGTCTTGAGGACTTATGCTTGACAACGACGCAAGGCAGTTAAAGGGATAGTTCACCCAGAAATGAAATTCCGACATCAGTTACTGACCCTCATGTTGTTCCAAACCCCGCATTCTGTTATGTTTTATTCAAATTGTATTTGTCACATACAAAATCATACACAGTACGACATGCGGTGAAATGCTTTTTACGACTGTCTTACAGAAAGAAAAGTAAAAATTTTAAGTAAAAATTTTAAAGTTTTTAAAAAATTGAGGATTTAAGTATAAAGATTTAGTCTACAGTATATCTACAGAAGTGTACAGTATTTACAGTGTAATATGTATATAAATATAAATATATATGTAAGATATATATATTCTGTGGTATTCTGTGAAGTTTACAGCTTCTGAACTTCTGAATTATATTGCATGAATTATACCTAATACACCTCTTTAAAAAGAGTGTTATTTTTTGGGGGAGTCATCATGAATTTTAATTTTTGGGTGTACTGTTCCTTTAAGAAATGTTTCGAAATGTTATATGTACTTTCCCATAGTTCCTCCTGTCATCATAAAGTTTGAGGAGCCCGAGAGATGGCACGACACGTGTATGATCTTCACGGTACGTGGGAACCCCCTGCCCACCCTGCGGTGGTTCTATAAGGGTGAGAAGATCGAGCCGACCGAGTATGTTCGCCCGGAGATGGAGGTCTATCAGGACAATCTGGAGGGATGCCTCATGTTTAAAAACCCCACCCACCACAACAATGGCAACTACACATTGGAGGCCACCAACTTCCTGGGCGTGGCCGTCAAAACCGTATACGCCCACTTCCTAAAGCCACCCTTTGGTATGTCACCAACTTATACGCGGTTAAACAAATTGCTTATTTCAAGCAAGAAAAAGTCATGCAAAAGTAAATAAGTTTAAACAGAATCCTTCGTCTTTGCAAAAATAGTAAAGCTGTCAAGTTCTAGTGCATGTCCTTAAAGAGCATTTCTAAGATTAGAGCTGTTATACTGTATCACAGACTGTGTCATGTGTTGAGAAACCTAACAGAATGAATGCCGGTTAGAAGCCCCACATGAGTAACTTATTAACACCAGAGGTGAGAATCCACCAGGTTTATGGATAAATATAGATACACACCCTCTCTCAAAGTTCACATCTCTCGGGTAATGCTGCAGTATAGCAGGCTTGGGCGTGTGAGTCTGTTCTAATACTTTTAAATGCTGAGACTCGGTCTGTTCTTAATATATATCTACAGCGGGATCCAAAAGTGTGAAATTAATTCTGGGATTGTTTTGTTTTTATTTAAACCTGAAAATAAAGTTTTAGGAAATGAGAAAAGTTGTAAAGTGGAGTAGAATATAGGATAACATTCTGCACTCTTTCTAGGTCACTAAGCAAATGTAGGAATTTCTGACAGAATTCCGTTTTTGTAAATGAATTCCTTTGTACAAAAGGTCAGCATTCCTTGCTTCCACTGAAGCACACACGATGCTCTTTGGAAGGTTCTCAGATCATGCTGGGCTAACATGGATCATGAGGTTTTGCACAAACCTGTGGAGGCCGTGCCAGCTCGAGCACATTAAGCACATACAATCACTAAAGCAAAAGAACATACCGAATATGTGTGTTCATATAAATGTTTCAGTTTGACTTTGTACCTGAAAGATTATCCTTATGCCTGGTTCCACATCAGTATAAGGTTTAATTACATGATACGTTTTGCAATTATTGTCTCATATTCTCAATTCTCAAAGACTAATTTTTGAACGTTAAAAAAACGCACCGAGGGGTAAATGTTGATCATACTATAATAACATTTTAATATGCATTTACTGCTGATCTCAACATATTCATATCTTGTAATTACACACCACTTTGTGTTTGTCTCTGTCACTTTTTTTCTCACTAGACTACCCAGATTATGGTAAGTTCCTCATTTTAATTATCTGGTGCATGCATTTGTTTATCATAAAGCAAAGAATGATTTAGAACGAAGTAATTTAGTCTAAACAAACAACTAAATATCCCTCCACCCAAACAATTATCTTGTCCTTATTTTTAATTGGCCGGCATCCGTGTTGTCAGTACGCTGTTATTGGACCTGTTTGTTTATTTTTAGCATATAGTGACCGATATCTGTCAGTGGAAGAAAACCGGACCTTAGATCAACAGCCTTTTCTGAAGAGCTTATTAAATGTAGATCAAGGTCATTTAAACACAAAGAAAGCCGTTTCGTTTTGGTTAATCTGTTCTCGTCTTATTCGTAACTTAAACGTTGAGTCACGCTTTGAGACACAGACACTGACCTTCACAAGACTCTGTTTTACACCGATACCTCCTAATGTACTGCATTTAATACAGTTGACACGCGGGAACTCTGCGAATGACAGAGCGCTACTGTCAGAGCTCTGAATGAAGCTAGATGGTTTTGCCGGGGATGAATGGCCGTGCCATACGTGTGCGTGTCTGTGCATGTGCTGTATAAATAGACATCAGGCGGGACACAAAGAGCTGCCAACCAGGCCTGGCTCAATACCTGTTCCCTACTTAGTAAAGAACAGGAGAATAAGAACAGCCTAAGGGTTTCGTTCAATACCAAATGAATAACAGTGACGATGTAATCTAGGACCCGACTCCTAACAGCAATAACCTTGCTAATCAAACACTATTGGCCCCAAGGCATGTTTAGCGAATAATACTTTATGGTACTTCTAAAACTGTTGCCCAGTGTGATCACACGATGCATCCATCACATTTTAAAGAGAGCAATGGCAAAACCAGTCAAATTATCACCTGTGATGATTATATCAAGAGCTCCATAATGACTGTAACTGACTGGTAATTAAATAAGATTACAATGATAAAACGCTTTCCTGTAGCTCAGTGGTTAGAGCGTGGCGTTCACAACGCCAAGGTCGTGGGTTCGATCCCAGTGATTGCACATACTCAGAATCAATGTATAGTATAATGCAATGTAAGTCGCTTTGGCAAAAAGCGTCTGCCAAATGAATAAATGTAATGTAAATTATATTTAAAATAAATGTAATGTAATGTAAAAACAAAAGGGTGAAAATGCCAAACTCACGTCAGCTTCATAGAAACATACAGTGTTTCTGTGTTAAACCTTAAATAGTATTTTTAAATTTAGCATTTGACTACAAAATATCAATGGCTTTTATACGTTTTTAAGTTTTAAGAATGAAATGAAACGTTTCTGAGCTCGCTGTATGTCCAGTTTTGTATATCTGATATTACAGTACATTTTGGATACACAGAAGCTAGCAGAAGCTAAGCAGATTACAAATTGAAAAGCATCATTTGTATAATAATGTTTCAAAATCATCAGTTTTCGTTTGCCTTCTAGTGAGTCCGACCCCAAGTGCTATTCCAACCATGACGCATCGACCTGATGAGGACACCTTTGGCGTGAGTGTTATTCATAATTTGATTTCTTTAACTAAAATTTAAAGCTACATTATTAGGTATACAAATATTTCTTCTACATGAGCTTCTTGTACTCATTGTAAAGAAGATCATTGAAAGCAAACTACTCTAATCATGACTTTCTTTCCTTTCTTCCTTACATTGTTTCACCCGTCGTTCCGGCTCCTTCGCAACGTTTTATTGCTATTTAAAAAAGTTCGTTCTTTCGTTTTTGTTCTGTAATTGACTGGACAGAGATTATATTCTCATTTGAAGGTTTTAATGAGAACTCGGGCTCAGGCACAATGACAGAGAAACTGGCCCTCGATTGTTCGGAGACCCTAATTATGGGAAAAAGGTTTCGCTTTCGATAGCTTTATTTCAGCGCTTTGACTGCTTTGATTTATTGTTTATTGTCTTTTTTGTGTTTATCTATGTTGTACACTTTGTATTTCCCATAAGGAAGTGCTTGTGAGTATCTTGGCTGTAAGGGGCTGTTATCTCTCTCCTAAAACACCGAACCTGAATTATCTTTTTTCTTCGTTTTTATTTGCCCTTTTCTTTTCCTGCAATTTATCAAAGCTAGTGCTGCCGTTAGCAACGTACGACACCAATTACATAAACCCCTCATGATTACAGCATCAACATCAATACAAATCATATAAACAAGTCAGGACGCGGTTCGCGGGTTCGCGCTAATATTGCAGGTTTTCCCCCCTCTGAGATACACGCGAGATGAGACAGAAATATTTATTTGCCATGTTTTATGTTGCTAGTCGTGGCATTCCTGCGCCTTGGTTTCCTCGTAAAACCTATTAGAATGCATTTATGGGCAAAGATATTATATTACGTTATATTATATTGAGGCTTTCATATGTATCGCTGAATTGCTGATTAGTAAGCTATTTAAAAAACGTTTGAGGCTTGTTGAACCAGACTGTGTTCCAAATAGCATATTACCCTGCTACCACCACTGCACATATTTTTGCAGTATGTACTATGTGTAGTGTGCACAGCATGCATATTTTTTGGAGGCATTGAATACCCAGATGACTTACATCAGCCAAAATGTGCTGTATACAGTAGAGCCCACTGTGTGGTATCCCATAATGCATTGCACTCAATCTGACCTACAGCATAATTTTACTCTGAGTAAACTAGTATTCCATTCTGTTCTGATCATGTATCACTGTTAACTTGATTATGTTCAGCACTAAGTTTCAGTGTTTCAGAGTTCCAAATTTGTGGTCCTCCATTCATATTTTCCTTCTAAATTCAAACCAGTTTAAATCTCCTGTTTCTCTAGGTGTCGATTGCAGTTGGCTTGGCCGGCTTCGCCTGTGTTCTCCTTGTCGTCATGTTCGTGCTAATCAACAAATATGGCAGGCGCTCAAAGTTTGGCATGAAAGGTAAGCAAATGTAAACTCTTCAGCAGGAAACTTGGCACGTTGCTTTTATTAGTGAAAAAGTGTAACATCAACTGACTGGTATTTTTATATACACCAACAACTGTTGTTTATAGAAAAATAATGTATTTTTTTCTATTACAATCATGTTCCTGGTTTATTTTTACATTGCTTACATTTGTACTTGAGGTCTTTGGTATTTGACACTCTAAATTGGTTTGTTTTTGTTTGTTTTTCAAAGTGTGTGAGAAGCATCAGCAAGCTAATATCAAAAGGTTGCATTTGCGCTCTTAAACAAACATTTGTTTCTGGGCGTACGAACGTGTATGTGAATCCTTAGCTGTTGATCGTTTTAATGGGCTGTAATGTTTACCAATTTCGTGGAATAATGAGCTTGGTGGATCTTCAGTCATGCATTTGATGTCTAAATAGGATTCATATGCCACTGTGCTGGACGGACGCACACCCTTGTGCTTGTCCGAGATCCAAAGCCTATGCATTACTGGCGAACTGTTAGTGGATTTCTCGGGCGTTGCCGTGGAAACATGCTGGGATGGAGGATGCTCTGCTCAGTTATGCTTTCCTGATCTTTAGATGTATTTGGCAGGCTTGATTTAGTCGTTTTTTTCCTCCTCTCCTAGAATCCACCAAAGCCTGGTTGGTTTGGCTACC
Organism: Botia kubotai; assembly: GCA_036877585.1. Classification (NCBI taxonomy): domain Eukaryota; kingdom Metazoa; phylum Chordata; class Actinopteri; order Cypriniformes; family Botiidae; genus Botia; species Botia kubotai. The sequence goes on along the minus strand of JAZGTI010000366.1, from coordinate 25,606 downwards.
CATAATGCATTTTGCTTTTAGCAGAAATCCCCCTTTTCACATCACACACACATATACAGCTCTGGTACAAAAAGCAGGAATTACAACTCTGACACATCAGCCATTATGAAGACAAGTCAAGCAGACCTCATGTAATTGCTTCCTGATGAACATTACATATGACACATAGGCTCGTGTGGAACCATGCAACACCAATTACACTACAACCAACACAAATGCTCATGTATCAAAAGGATAATTAATGCGATGCTTTTTGTCCCTGGAGCCGCTTGCCATATTATTTTTTTCACTCAACATCAACTGGAATCTAATCAGTAGCTCTGTCTGGTGGTAACAGTGTCAGATTACCCACAAGCCCCTGCTGCGGCGCAGCCAGAGCACTAAATGAATGCGTGCCGTGTTGGCTGATTGTGTCCTGCCTTGGCACAGTGCCATGTTCATTGACTTTCTCCGTTTCACTTTGGTTCCCACGGGGACATTTCCTCTTTTTTTCATCTCTTTTTTTACCCTGTTTTACAACCTCTATCCCTCCTCCACCAATGCCTTTATACCCCCCTCCCCCCAACTGCCTCACCCTCCAGTTCTGTTGACAGACACTACGATCCCTCTCAATCTTTTTTGTAACAAAGCTAATTAATAGGAGATTAAGCCAATAATGTAAACGGAAGTGGATTTACGGAGGAGAGGAGATTGGTTGGAGATCGTTCTGACAGGTGCTGGTAAAACCGGGTTGCGGGTTCCGGTTGTTTCTGCTTGTTGCCATGCCCAGCTGGTCACAGGCAGATGCTTGATTTGCCTGGACTGCTTTATTTCCTGTTTGAATGAAACAAACAAAGGAACACACAAACTACTCTTTCTTTGAAGGAATTTAGTAATACAATTACGATTCGTTTCCCTATTTGAATACAATGCTTGCATTCTACTAAATGCTGGTATAGTGACAGATTATATTCCTTGGCTTCTTGTCCGCCATCGGCCTCTAGTCTGACCTCAGACCCGTAACCTCCTAGGGATGAATTGTGACCTACCGTCCCCCTATTCATCGATTTATTATTCCTTTATTTGAAATCAAACAGTAGCCTTTTATGTCCGACTGTCTGGGCTGAGAGCAGTGAAAAGCTCGTATTGAGACTTTACATTATTCTCCTGGTTCTCATCCAGAGCAATGAATGAGAGTTGTTCATATGAACTGAGGCGTAAATAACCTTAATCTACTCTCGTGGTGAGAGAAAGAGATTTCGGTCCAGGGGAAGCACAAAATCCTTCAGAAAACATCAGTGTCGTTTTACAGTGCTTGTAAATGAAGCTGCCCGGGCAGATTTTCTGTTTTGTCTTGATTTTGGATCCTGAAAAATGTTTTTTGGCGACGCATCCCACGTGGGACCTCCGTATGCTCTCAGGTGGGGCTGGTGATGAGAGAGCCGTTTCTGGAAAGATCATGACTTTGCGATCCAGTCTAAATTCTTCTACAAACGTTACCTGGGACAGCTGGCTCTTGCCCGCTGGTTCTGCAGGGTGTCCAAAATGCCCGTCCTGATTCTTATTCCCGCCTGCATCTCACGCCCGACTTAAACTTTCTCTGAGGGCACGCAGTGAGATCCCATTATCAGCATCTTAAATCTGACAGCAGGGCTCTCACACAAATGGGAGAATGTCTTTTTTCTCTCTTAGAAGTTCTTACATCTGAGAAAGAATATGTTCGCGTGGGTGTGTGTGTATGTGTGGGAGATTTGTAACGCCTGTGCGTCAGAGTACGCATTCATTCCTCTGGTTCGATAAAATAGGCGGATGTAGTTCCTCTCAGCCACCCGTCATTTCTAAGGACGTGGGGCTTCAGGTTGCTCGTGGCAGCCAATTTATTTGACTCAAAGCATATTGCTCATTAAAGACCGAGCGATCTGAGAACATCAATAGCACATCATACTTCCCTTGATTTACTTCTGTCTGATTGATTTTTGCCACTTTTTTGCAGCTATTTGGTGATTATTATTTTTTGACCTAAAATTTTCGATGGGTTCTTAAACCAGTTCTTAAACCAGTTGATAAAAGTGTGTTTGAAATCGGCGCCACTCTGCTTCATAGTAATGATTTATTGCATTATAACTAAACCCCATTAAAGTCTTTTGTACACATCTAAAGCAAAAATTTATAAGCAATGTGTTATTATGGGGTGGTTGTACACACTAGCTGTGTAATGATAATAATAGATTTAGTTGATGTAGTCGCAGCTGGTTAGACAACTAGCTAATCAGGTTGTTCAAGATGGTATAACACCAGCCTCCTGACTTTTTGTAGCAGGACCATGGGTTAGTTATCTTCATATTCTCTAATTCTTATTCCTTAATCCAGAGTGTGTTTTGGTTTAACTTTCTTAGAGGGCTTGCAAGTTCACTTTAGCACCACCAGCAGGTTGTTCGGCTAATCAAAACTAGCTTAAAAACTAGCTTAACCATCAAAACTAGCTTAAACCAGCCCATGACCAAAAAAACACCAGTTTGGATCTTCTAGAAACCACAGGAGTCTGATTTTACCCGGATTATACAGTAGGAAGCCAAACCATAGTCGTTTGAGAAAGCTCCCGAGCACAAATGAAAAATGGTGCACCTTCCAATAGCCTTCAAAGGTTGTTTCTGGTCCCCTCATCTATACTGATTCAGTGGATCTAATGAGATATGGTGTAGTTGCAGGACCTTGATTAAACTTCTACCACCGTGTCATGTTGTTGCGTTCAACTGATTTACAAGCCTTAACAACACTGTGTCCATAAAAGAAGTCGGACATTGTTATTTCTCTCCTACAAGTTAATTCCGCTTGTGCTTGGCTTGATTTATTTCAGTGTTCAGGTATAACAGGCTATAATTACTGTTCTTTTTGAAAAGCGTAATGAAGAGCAGACGAGGAATACGGACCCGCGTGTGACCTCATTCGTTCTTATTGACAGGGATGGTAATCGGTGATCAATTGTAGATGCCTGAACTGCAGTGACTACAGCCACCCAATTCTCTCCAGACACACACACAGGCGCACAAACTTTAGCAGTGCTTTCCTCAGTTCTCTGGCCTTGCTGCTTCACAAAAATGATTTGATTGTGACCTCAGCAGGTGGAGAGTGCTGAGTTTGCTTTACTGTGAAATCTGCTATATAAAGCGTTTTATGTGTCCGCTTTTGTAGCTGGGAATGACCCATTTTACTGTTGTACTGCCAACCAAATGTCTCTTCTCCTCCTCTTCTCTTCTCTTCTCTTCTCTTCTCTTCTCTTCTCTTCTCTTCTCTTCTCTTCTCTTCTCTTCTCTTCTCTTCTCTTCTCTTCTCTCCTCTCCTCTCCTCTCCTCTCCTCTCCTCTCCTCTCTTCTCTTCTCTTCTCCACTCCTCTCCTCTCTTCTCTTCTCTTCTCTTCTCTCCTCTCCTCTCCTCTCTTCTCCTCTCTTCTCCTCTCTTCTCCTCTCTTCTCCTCTCTTCTCTTCTCTTCTCTTCTCTTCTCCACTCCTCTCTTCTCTTCTCTTCTCTTCTCCTCTCCACTCCTCTCTTCTCCTCTTCTCCTCTCCCCTTCTCTCTCTCTTAGTTATGTTTTCCACAAGTGCACAGAGTATAAAAACCGCTTGATTTATTTCCTTACAATGGCGACTACAAGACTCATTTGTTTGCTTGTGCTTCTTGGTGGGCTTAAAACCGCATCCATATTTTAAGTGCATCCATTTTTTAATCTGATGTAATGATTCCAACTGGCTGTTCTGTTTCAGGGTTCAGCACCCTTCCCTTTAGGGAACGTAAAGATTCATCTGGTGATAGAACATCTGAGGAAGAACCAGGACAAAAAAAGAGGCTTTTAAACAAAAGAAACAGCACAAGTGAACAAATGATTCTATTATGTGTCCTCTACTTGTCGTCCTTCAACAATAGATTCTCTGCCAAAAGGGCAAATGGAATAAAATTCCCTTTTTCTCCTCTTAGCAGTGGCCTTGTATCTAAATAAAATCTCATTCTTTGTCCAGGAGGCTTTAGGTGATGCTTAACTTTGAACCAGAACAGCATAACAATATTAGCGTTATGCAATTATATGGACAAAATACGTTTTCCAACTTTCTGGAGCACTACATTGGCTTTCTTAGAATTAAGTTATACGTCTGTAAGGTACATTTTGTGACATTTGTACCTCTTTGTAAATAGTGACATACGCTAGTTGGATATGTACTGTATATACAGTGAGATCCAAAACTCTGAGGCCACTTCTAGAACTTTCTAAAGCACGAGTGTAAGCAAACGTGTGACATTGACCGTGGTATCTGCTTTGTACAGAAGGTCACATTGGCTTTCATGCTGAAATATTGTGTCATCAAGTTATGTGGTGTTTGTGCCAAATTGAGTGCTGCTGTCATTAAAGCAAAGCAGAGCCATACCGATTAAAAATATTCAGAATTTCAGGTTCGAAAAACACTTCTTACTCTCTTGATGTTTTTATGACAACAATATTTAAATAATATTTGTATTTTTAATGCAAAGAGAAACATTTTCACTAGTGATCTCAGACCTTTGGTTTATATACTTGGTTAAATGTGACTATTTTATATATATATATATATGTGTAGACCAAATCTCCTACATCAAATGAAAACAGTACTCTTTCTTTCTGGTTTCACTACATTTCTGGTGTGTTAATAGCTGTACTGCTTTGCCAAAGTCTTACACCTGGGTGCAAATTTTTTATCAATATATAAATGATGCCGTGATAATTATATCATTGAACTTCATTGAAATCAATAAAACGTGTCCAATCCAACTCCACCTGAAGCTCCGCCCGCTTTCGCACAGAGTGGAATTCTCACTCTCTCCACAGTTGATTGGAGTCACCAGTGATGCCTCGGCTGCACTGTCATTTGTCACTGTCCATTTTTCGCGGCGTCTACCTCCACCTCCCCTGACCCCTGCCGCATGAGAGCACGCACCTGCGCTCCGGGAACCGAGCTCCGTGTGTCAACCAGCAAACACAAGCTGCCAGAGCGGGGGCGGGGCCTGACAGGCGGCGTATTAAACTCTGACATTCACACGGAGACTCTTTCCCGTTCCCTCTGTGACTAACCAAGCGCTTCCAGGCCCGAGCACCTCCACCTTGTCTACTTCTGTTGACTTCAGGTTTCCCCGGCCCTGATCGTGCTGCCACATCTAGTTCACCTCTCGTGTACTCGTGCCGTTTCTCCCCACACCCTCCTTCCCACACTTCTGTCGCAAGGGTCCTTCCTTTCCTTCGTGCACCATTACCTGTGTAGCGCCGAAGGGCGATTAGTACACCCCAGCGAATGGAAATATATCACTCATGACTGGCTCTTAGCCGCGGCAGCCAAACCAGAGGGTGGAGAGGTTGTGCCGGGCTCTGTCCGGCCGTAGATCACAGCACAACTGTAATTAATTCCATCAGCATATTTTGGAAGTTGTTCTTACATCTTTAGAAGTTTCCCTCTAAAGATTACCAATCTAAGGCAAGTCTGTTTAAAAGCATTTTAAATTGTTCCCTGCCAGAAATTCAAGCCACACAACCTAAGAAGATCTGTCTGAGCGGTAATTGATAATCAAGATTAATATTATATATGTAAATGCATTAATATTGCTTTGGCTGCCACTTAAAAGTGGCTTTTCTGCATATTTAACCCAGCCTAATGTACACTGACATAACTTTCTGCTTCCTGTTTTGAATGAGTTATTTTATTTAAAAAGCTTGTGCCAGTTCAATTCCAGTAAAATGCAAACTGATTAAAAACAAATAAAAAATAAAACTAACAGGCAGATCAAAACCTCTTGGCCTTAAAAAATTGAATGAATAGATGGATAGATGGATGGATGGATGGACAATTTGAAACATGAAATTCTGCATTCAGATCAGTTCCTTCTCAGTTCTGGGTATCTCCATGTGGAGGGCTCACCAGGAGAACATGGCACTCTTTTCCATCGCCTGCAGGTCTGTTTCCCATCTGCCATCGTTTCTTCACTCTAAAACAAAACAGCAGCCCCCTCAGACCCTTTTATTTATTTACTGCATTGCAGTTAAAGATAGATGAGAACAATCTGGCTCGCCTCCACTGTCACTGTCCTAGAAAGGGAACAAAATGATGAAGGGGCCGAGCCTTCATAATCGTCGCCGTATCAAACGCAGGACCCCAATGAAAAGAAGGCCAACCAAGGAGACTGCTGGGACTCTTCGGGCAAGATACTCAAACTGAACTCCTGCCAGGGACGCACTGGGACTGTGCTGGCTCAACTTAAGCAGGGCTCGACTGCTCTTTACAACTTCGTACACCAAGCGAATCTCTTTCAGATTTGGAACTTTGATAGACGCTGACTGGGGAATGTTTTAAATGTGCCACGAGGAGTTTAAGGACGGGGGAGTCAGCAATTAGCAATTAGCCACAACTTAAGTCGTATAACTTAGCGCATTGAGATTCCGGAGAGGTTAAATGACTGAAACTAACAAGATTTAACATTCATTTACTATTCTCCCAATTAGTCTATTAGACAGTTGAACTCTTAAGTGGCGCATTGATTTTAATTCCAAACGGATTTAGTGCGAATCAAAGGGAAAGAATTATGATTCAAAAAGGCGAGGCCAAAGGCGGGCTGGAGATTTGCGGTACATCGCTAGGGTTCGAATGGCCGGGCGTTTCTCAGAAATACATGGGCATAAAAAGGCAGTTCTGCTCGCTTCCCTAAGGAAAGCAGTCTTCTGCAAACGTTCATTAGCATTTTAATTGGATGCTTAAAGATATACATAATTATGAGTTCCCTTGCAGAAAAGCGAATGTTTAAGTACTGTCTTGTAGCGTTAAACAGCTGTATACTCGCTTGTACTCGGGCGATCAGCGTTCCCTGGCGCTATATGTAAAGGTGAAGCTGAGTCAGGAGCAGGTATTTGGGACAGATGAGGGGTCTTGGAAATTCAGCACATTTCTGCAATACTACAGTGAAGCAGATAATGAGGCACTTGAGTTTACTTATGGGCCCAGCAGTGTGGCTGGTGCATTTGATATGCTGTTTGTCATAATGTGCGGTTGGAGTTTTTCTGCCTGCTTTTAAGCGTCAAGCAGGTTTTTTCTCAGCATATGGGTAAAACAGTTTTTCCCTTGCTGTGTTTGTTGCCGTTTAAGTTCAGTATGAACTTGTCTGTGTTAGCAGCATTCCAGATCAGAGTATAAACACCTGTCTATACAATAGCAGTATTATGTTTGCAACCATGCTGTTATAGTGAATACCAGCGCATCTGTGATTATTAGCAGTACACTTGTGTGATATTTTTTAATAACTATATATATGTCATTTGTGTACCCTCGGCAATGCAATATCAAGTGTTACCCACAATCCTTTGCACTTTAAATCCACAAATAGAGCTGCAACTGTGACATGTGAGATATGAATCTTCTTGGCACAACAACGGCATATAAAAAGACGCTCTGTTGACTTCTGGTCCCACGCAGAAGAGGAAAGAGCCTCCGATGGCCTTGAAGTGACAGTAACAGTCCCAGGCCAAAGACACTTCTTCTCATGTAGAGAGATCTGATGGCAAGCTTTGTTCAACCATCGCTTCAGAGAGCGTCACACAAGTGGGCCTAAAGTCGACCTAGAAGAATCCACAAGCTTTCAAGACAGAAGCCTAATTGGTGTATAAGCCAGGCTAATGTCTGAAGGGGCGGGACTTTCCTCATAAGGAAGTTCAGTGGCTGCTTTGATGCCGTGTTTATGGCAGTTCTCAGCACAGCGCTCGGTATCCTATATGTGGAGCTGTTTCGCAGCAGACTGGCGAGGCACATGGGAAATCGAGGAGAAATGTCTGATGAAACTAATTACGGTACATTCAAAGGAGATTCAGCTTGTTGGATTGGGCTGCGAGATACTTTTTTGGTGGAAACTTTCAGACAGCAATTCTCCAATGACGCCCGTGCTGTTTCATTACACGCGTAATGAAAGTGTTTGAAAGAACAGAGAGCAAGCGTGAAGGTTCAAAAGTTTTGTTCAAACTTAAAAGATTTCTAACGTAATTAATGATATTCAGCAGTCAAAAACAAATACCCCTTTCTCCGCTCTTGCTTCAGGCGAACTTAATTTTTACAGAAAATGTGTGAACAATTGAACTTTGAGTAGCATGAGATATGTCACCATTTACATTAACGTTGTTTCCTAACTGTGTTTTTAGCATCAGATCATTTTTCTGTATTTGTTGGAATTCTGCATGTAGCTGCTAAATCAGAATTAGCCATCAGAACATATTTGAGGGATAATGTACAGCTAAACAGAGAAAGGTTTTAAAGATAGGAAGGTAGAAGATGGATTTAAAGGATGGAATGTATTTTTATGGTATTGTGCCTTAGTAGTATATGGCGTATATACAATTAAGATAAACAGGTTAAGCTAGTACTGATTTACATTTACATTTATGCATTTGGCAGATGCTTTCATCCAAAGTGACTTACAGTACATTCAGTTATACATTTTATCAGTATGTGTGGTTCCCTGGCAATCGAACCCACAACCTTTGCGGTGTTAATAGCTACACGAAAACATGATAGTAGTTTAATAATAATTGTCTTTGGAGTGACCGTTTTTTGTGTGTATCTCCATACTGTTTATGCAAGTGTATCTACTTACTTTATATGCAAAACATATTTTCTGTGTCGCTTTAGGGGACAAAATCTGTGTGGATCTACGCATGGTCATGAGAAAGCCACACTCACATTGGTGGCTAAAAGCATCAAGAATCTTAAATTAGTCAAAACATTTATGAAACTAAATCGTGAGGGCTGGGTGATGGGTAGAACATCATAACTGCAGATTTCAGCAGAAGCAGGATACCCATCAGAGCTCTATTATCATTAGGATATTTTAACCGCAGTGTTTTGTCAGCTTGCGCAGATGCCCTCAGGTCAGTTCTCTAGGGACTGCTGTGCTCGCCAGGCCGGCCTCCTCATTGGCCGGGGCCTCTGGATGACTCTCTCCCCCGGGCCCCTCACAAATGAGAACTCCGGCTTCTTAATGTTTCATAAGGGGCTCTTTCAATTTTTAAGTAGCTGGGAATAATTGTTGTGTAATCACAAGCCATTTTGCTTAATTATTCATTTGTGAGGATCGGGAGAGGCTTAGTATGGGAGGAAGGGAAGGAATGGATGGGGGGCAGGAAAAGAGAGAGAGAGAGAGAGAGAGAGAGAGACTGAAAGAGGCAATTTCATTTTGATGGATAAGGATAAATGAATCCACAGAGAGCCACTTCCTTTTGCTCCACCTTGGGTTTACAGCTCTGCCTTTAATGGCCCCCCGCCAGCCAGGGGACATTAACTCTTATTTTGCTGTATTTTTAAACCTAGCCAAGAATTATGGACTTTTCCGTTATTGGATTTCCCATTAAAGCTCGACTCTGCAGGTTGTCAATGAATGAGGATACATTCCCAGTCTTTATGGGACACTAAGCTTTCTCTGGGGTAGATGCACTGACTTCACTGGAGTGCACATGATGTTTACTAATTGGGTCTTGAACCGAGGTTGGGTTCTGCTTCTATAAGTAGGGTAATAGAGAAAATAGCTGTTTTAACTTAAAGTGCATCTCCAATGTCAGTGGCTTCTTGTTCTTGTTCTGACCCTTGTTGTGTGTACGTCGACCTATTTTCTTAAAATGTCAAAGTCCTCGTGTCCTTCCAGTGTCTTTAAACATTTACTGAGGTACTCTTCAAGGGGAACTAAATCGCCTGGCTCTCCTTCAGGAGATGGGTTTAGAATAGTAGGATTACCATGCAAAAACCAACTAGTCTGTTATTGGAATCAACCAGTGATTGATGTAGACAACTATGTTTTTCTTTCCTGTGTATTGGTTGTTATATTTTCAGACATGCCAGTTTTTGGAGAGGGTTTTGGCATGTTTACAGTCAGTTATAACTTCTAGAAGTTGCGTGTCTAATTTTATCCTCCTTTTATACCTCGTTTGGAATCATAACAGCATTATTTGTTTGTTTATCTTAATTAAGCTAAATTGTCTCCTCACAGTTATACTCAATACCCAGGGGAAATGACTAATTGTCGTATAGAATAGGCTATTATGTAGGCAATGCTAGCTGGCACTCAAACCGACTCCCAGTCATGGCGTGGAACCAGCCTGGTCCTTCTAAACGCGGCTGGGAAGAGGTTCTGGTCCAAGCTGGAGCTGTGTTTGTAGAAAAACACCTGGGTGCGCTCTCTCTCACTTTCTCTCTCTCTAATGGGCTGGCTGGCACACATTTGAAGGTCCGAGCCTCTTGTCAGCAATTAGACACCTGTGTCGTTGTGCATAGGCATGCAAAGGATGTACACGATTTGCAGACGTACCATTTAGCTTGTTCCACGCGGTATCCTTTGTACAGCACGTTTTCCCGCTTTGGAACAAGAGGTCACATATGCTTCGTCCACTGGGGATCGCTAGCTCAACTAGCCTTGCGTGTCCTTAGCAATACGTATATGCTAACTTCAACCGCAGCGTCTCATCTTTAATACGGCTGCCAAATCACGACCAATCCCATATGCTATAACAGGAACAGTTACAGATTAACCTTGTTGCAGTTAATTGAAGTGCTTTGCATTTTAGATGTGGAATTTGAGACGTCCTGAGTGTTTTTTCATGGCCCACTGGCGGACCACAGAGTATCGCCTTCTTCTCGCTCTGCTGTGCGTTCATTTAATCTGTAATGCTGTGGGGACAAAGTGAATAATACCTTAACTAAGAGCTCTTTAATTTGAAATCTCCATAATGAAGTATTTCACTTTTGGCCTTGTTTGTTGCTTTTATTGCTTCCTGCTGTTGCTCACTGTCATTTCATTTAGCCTAACTAGCAAACATGGAATATTTTGGTGTTCAGTTTGATCATTGGGATCTGATTTATGATGTATTATGATGTCAGTGAGGGCTGTTTGATTATGAAACACGAAAATCTGAATTAATTTATATTTACAACACAGCGACCATGCAGAACGTCTTAGCAACCCCTTAGCAACACCCTTGTAAACACCCAGAAGTAACCTCATATCACCCTGAAAAAAACATCCAAAACATCTTAGCATTGTGAAATTAGCGTTTCTCAGAAAGTGCATTTTCATTTGTGTATTTGACAGCCACCTCATTTGATCATGAAGTTGACCTTGATTGCTGCTGATTGGTTAATATTAAATTAAACAAGAGAAATATATTCTTATTTAATGCTATTGTCGTCTTGTGTGTGCGCATGCTGTGTGCCATATGTTTTAAACTCATTATAAAATAGCTTTCCTGTAGCTCAGTGGTTAGAGCATGGTGTTAACAACGCCAAGGTCATGGGTTCGATCCCAGGGATTACTCAGAAACGATATATAGTATAATGCAATGCATTTCGCTTTGGATAAAAGCGCCTGCCAAATGCATAAATGTGAAATCCTTATGATCCTTCTGCGTAGAGATGACCTGTGTTTTTAAAAGCACAAATCTTTTAAGAACGAATCTCTTCAGGCTCATTGTTTGCTCCTTCAAACCTTTTTACTGGCCTGGACAGCCATTATTCACGTCTACTGTAAGTTCTGAATTCGTCCCACGATATTTCGAACAGTTTTATGTCTTTCCAGCTTTAACCGCTGTGCTGGGGTTATGGGCATCTCTCTCTACGTGACAGAAATTTGACGTGCGTCGGTTTTCAGGAGCGGCAGGTGGAATATGTCTGTGGAACATTCTCCAATTGTTTTTGGAACAGTCAAAGTTGGAAGGTCACCGGTCATCTTTGCCTGTGACAGACAATATCTGTCCACCTGTCTCCACTGAATGAGTTGGGCACCTCGGGCATGCACACCGCAAGCAATGAAATCATGAAACACAACTGTGGATTGGTGTCATTACCCCACAAACGGTTTGGCAGTATTGTTGCTTCAAATAGAGGAGCTATTAGTTTAACTACATTTCTCAGTAGTAAGGCAGTAGTGTTGCTGTTTTTTAATCTTGTACCGTTTTAGTAATGAAACCGTTGTATTGATTAGCTAGAGTTGTAGCGTCGACATTCTGTACAGCGTTACATTTCCTCTGATGGTGTTTCAGTGTGAAGTTGCCCCTGCATTTTCTATTGTTTAGAATTAGAAATACAGATGACCGGTTAATGAAGTACTCATTTCAGTTATATTTCAGTGGTCCAGTTGATTCGAGAAATGGTCTAAATCAGTTACTGATTCAATCTGAATCATTCATGCTATATGTGTGTGTAAATACAGTGTCATTCGTAAGTACTGGGACAGTAAAGGAAAAATTGCCATGGAGTCAACAAATCTTCCATTAATAAAAGATGAATATAGTATCAGTTAGTATAAATTCTGTCCATTACTGAATCTGACAGAAAAATAGTTAAAAATGGCCCAAAATGTGATATTCTTTACATTTGCCTCATTTTCATTTGTAATCTTAAAAGATTTCCTGGCTCCACAGAGCAGTTTTTCCTATACTGTCCCAATACTTATGGAGCGCACTGTAAATATAATTATATTAATATAAATTGGAATATGAAATAGCCTAAATGTAGCAAGCTATTTTTGGAATAGCTTGCCCACACTGCGCACACACACACACACACACATATACACACACACACACACAAACACACTCACAAACAAACAATTACCAAGTTAGTCACCCCTAGTTTTGTGTGGTAAATCAATAGCTTTTAGATAGCCTCGTTCATACTCTTAGTCTAATAAAATCCAGGCAAAATGATTCCCCACTCCATCTCCCTGGGCTATTTACCTACTTACTGAGGGAATACGTCTTGTCTAATTCCTGTCTTAACTCTCTAGTGGTATCAGAACCAGCAGACGGGCAAAACAAGCCCATCATTCTTTCAGGCAATCACATCCTATAAATAAATGGGCGGCAATTAGAATGAGAAATTTGTGTGTGCATAGCGTCCCCTGGTTCCTGGTTCCCTTTGAGATGGCTGTCACTTTGTGGTCTACTTTCAACGTCACCGTTTTAAGCTCTGTGTGGCTGTGAAACCTGACGCTTTGTGAAGCTGTACGAAGTGACGAAAGTGTGTGTGTTTATTAAGATTATTTCGAACGAAAGAGGAACGTTTCCGCAGGACGGCAAAAAGAAAAAGGAACGAGAAAGATAATTGCCTGTCAATCATGTTTTCCATAGAATGAGGCCATTTTAAATGAGGGTTCGAGATCCAGGATATGGTTGCTATGGGGGATCAGGTGCGTATATGTGTGTGTGCTAGTGAGTGTTTGTGGATCAGCAGAGAACATGACAAGGTTTATCAGAGTCACAGCCTTTTGTTTGTAAACAAGGAGACCCGTCAGTCAACTCTGCCCGTCAAAATCTCACAAACAACCTGATTTCAGGCGCTTTTGGAGTGGTTTCAGCTCGCGTGATTCGCACAGATTTGCTCTCATGAATCAGGAAAAACAAGGTTATGGTGATTAATTAGGACGTGGAGACAGCTATGATATGCAAATGGAGGGCAAACCAAACAAACATTATCTTACATCTCGGTAAACAAATCCAGATGTTGTGAAAAAACACATCCTCTGGAACTCATTGTAATCTATTGTAACCTTTGTTTTTGTGTAGAAACATGTAAAGAACGTTACACAACGTGCATATTAGCATACACTGGAGTCCAAAAGTCTGAGACCTTCTAGTGAAAATGGTTTTTCCCCGCTCTGCTGGGGACAGATCCTTTCGATTTTAAATCATTGAGCTTGATAATTGGCTTCAATTGTACAAGTCATTTACAAACTCAAGGAACCTTGATGAGCAAATGTTGCCAATTAGCTTGGGATGCAAATGAGCCCCGACAAGTGGAGGAAGTACATCCTGTTTCCCGTTGTGCAGGGAAGGAAACGCTCTCCTGTGGCACTTTAAGGGACCCAAAAAGAGATTTGAAGGACTAATTTCCAAAAGAGCCCTTGACTCTCCCCTTCTGGAGAGAGGAGAAGATGGAGCAAAAATGGGTGTATCTCACCTTGTCCTGTTAACGTTGACTCTGGAAGACAGCCGTGGAGCAAATCGGATTAGGGCGCTATCTGTGAAACATCAGAGTACCGCTTCAAACAGAAGTGTGAAATAGAAGCTGAAAATTTGGCGTTGTACTCTTTAAAGAGTTGTGTTGTTGTTCTGTCAGCGCTTAATCTCTGAGACGAAGTCGGGCGGTACGTTTGAGCCAGACGGAACAGGAAGAAATAAGAAGTAAAGCATAGGTGTCAGGAGAGAGAGAGGTTACTATTAAAAAAGACACAGCAATGAAGAGAAAAGGCTGGGGGTGATAAAGTGACAAACGCGAGAAAGATGCTAACATGATGCTAGTCACTCTTGGTTGAGGCAGTGGTGTGTTTCTAAATGCGAGAACCCAGCGGAGGCACTTACATGTGTTGTTATACACACAGCGGCAGCGTCTGGATAAACACGCTGCCGACAGTCAGAGAAAGAGAGAGCGTTTGAGAGCTTGAGGAAGAAAAACAGAAAGAGGCAGTAATTAGCATTGAGACTCAGGCCGTGATGCCGGGACCTTCATTTTTCCCTCTCTGTCTGTCTTCAGCTCTCTCTTTTCTTATATTCCCCCATAATGTTACAAAACATGTCATGTCAAAACGAGTCATGTAGCAAAATTTGAACGTTAAAAAATTAACCCTTTTTTTGCTTTGTGATTTTATTATCCATGACAAGTGATCCGTTTCTCATTGATATTTCTCAGTAATAATTGTCCTTGTTTATTAATGTAATGCACTAATTTTCTTAATAAATATGGTGATTATATGTAAAATCAATATACTTCGAAGGCAGTACAACAAATACTATGCAGTTAAAATAGTGTGTCAACATTTTTTGAAGTGGCAAATGTGTTTAAATAATATCATAGCACAAAAACAATCAGTATTGTCCTAAAATCTTTTCAGGAAATTACTTTTAATCCATGTTCATATGAGGAGACAACTGTGTGTAAATCATTCGTATCTTATTTCCCAGGTAAAAAGTAAACAGATGGCTCTGTGCTGCTATCAAAGTGCTTCACCTTAAAGCAATATATAACATTTTATTGTTTTGATTTTGGGCTGCAATATCACCCGGACATGTTTTGGGCAGGTTTTGTGAGATTTATCTCTCCGTCTCTCTCTATCACTGTCAACATCTGTATCTTCCCCTCTTTACTTCCTCATTCTCTCTTTGTGTGATGGGCCAGCGGGGCAGTAGGTGTAGTAAGTATAAATAAGTCTGGGGAGATCTAGGGCTTTTATTAGGACTTTGAAAGAACATCACAGATCTCTGATCCACCTTCTTCTCATGTAGAGATGGGCAATATGATGGTATATTGTGTGGAAATGTGTTCACTGTAAAAAATATGCAAAGCCATTTAAACGCAGTAGAAATATGTGCACAGCTAGGAAGTGTTGAGTGAGTGAAGCATTTTAACATATAAAACATTTATTTAAAACAATCTTTTGACTTGCTCCCAAATTTTTAAAACATTTTTAAAATGTTTTAAAACATTTAAAACATTGTTTTAAAACAATGCCAAAAAGGGCATTGTTTAAAGGTTATTAAAATATAAACCATTCTTTTGTTGAATTTCCAAAAAAAATGTAATAAAAAGCAATAACATTATGTAAACCATTATTTTAATATAGCATTACTCATACCATCATACAAAGATGGTATGAGGTTTGGGAGCGTGTTTTTTTGGTGTAATAGCAGCTGTGTGGACGCTGCTGATCTGGCCTCTGTTTGGCATGACAACAGCGAATCAGACTGACATCATCCAGACCGGTCAACAGATCTTCCTTAATTTGCTTTTGTGTCACATCGATGGTAATGATGTTAATTTAATCTAAAGCTGATTCCTAACAGCAATTTGATTGAAATCTCATTCTTTGGATTAATGTAATCGAATTTGTTCATTTTTAGATGCAATCCGAGCCATCGCAGGGATCTGTGGTGCCTTCGCGTGTTCTGAATGCACGTGTGGGCGGGAGGGCGTTTGCATGCGTGTTTTAAAATGGCTGAAGTTACAGTGGCTGTGGTTGCGCGGACGGTAGGATCCTGTCACTTTGAACGACAGTGAACGTTTAAGAGACATATTTAGAACGTGTTCTTTATCCTATCAACAGCAGAGATCTGGTTTATTAATGGGAATAATTCCAGAACGGTAACTGCTTGGGTTCCATACGGTACTGTACTCCTCCATAAGCAATTACCTGCAAATTCATACATTTGGCTGACACATTCATACAATGCATCTTACAGTGCATTTAAATACGCATATTATCATGGGAATCGAACCCGTGACCTTGGCATTGGTCTTGGAATTCAGTACTCTTGAGATACAGTAAAATGTTAAACTAAATTGTCTACTAAATTATCTTCTTAATAAATGCCTACAGCCGCATTTTACGTGATTCATCAGAGTCTTAGGTTTTCATAATTTTTAATAAAAATACAATAACTTTCTCTGCCTCTGAAACAGTGTTGATAACCTCGCATAACCATGAACGTGCAATGAAAATAAATATTATTACATGGCTCCCAGGAATACTTTATTCTAATTGGTAAAACCTCTATGTGAAAAATAGTTCAATTCGAATCTTTATTTTCAGTCAAAAATGCTTTGTGACATCATCAACAGTTGAATGTAACCTGAATCCCGGTATTTCTATTCATTGTTAAATCGCTTACAGTTGCAGAGCCCATTGTTGTGCTGGTGTGTTTGTTAAACGCTGCGGAAATCAAAATTAGGAAAGCAGAAGAACTCCGTTTGGATCAAGCGGAGTTCAGCGCATTTCTGCTGTCAATCTTCATGGCGCCCCGAGCCCTGGAGAATTTATCAGCTTTACGCACTCGTTAGCAAATAAAAGCCTGCTGTTTTGCCTGCCTTTGATCTCAGCTGTTAGATAATAATATTATCTGTCAATTTAACGAAACAGCTAAACAAAATTTAGCTGCCGAAACGCTATCGATAAACAACATAAATGATAAACAACATTACCTCTTTTTACAAAGCGTATAGTAAAATACAAGAGAAGTGAAACATTAAATGATGATACATTTACGGTACACCTTAGGTTTCCGAAAAATAAGCAGAGAAATAATACGTTTGTGCCATTACACAGCATTGTCAACCATTTTGGCTTTAACCATTTGAGTTCCTAAAAAGTTCTTAAAATGGAGGAAAACGCTCTTAAACCTTCACACATTCTTCCGTGGTTGTGAATTTTTGAGAAGGCGAAAGTGAAGATGTACAGACAGCAGGTTGAATAGATTTCGTTATCATCTGACCACACTTCCAGAAATAGATGTATGGTGTGCATAGGTTGCTCTTTGTATAGTCTGGTGCAAACATCTCTCAACATATTGATGTGTGAGTCATGCTGAACACTGTGGTGGAAAGCACTTTGAGGTCTGTGAAAGAAGTGTGGGCTTCAGGTTTGTAAAAGAGCGCTGGCCTCCATTTGTGTCTCGAGCAACCACCACATCCTCTGCCTGCAATAAATCACCACAAAATGAAACTTCTGTCATAATTTGCCCACACTTGTTGTTCCAGACCCGTTTGGCGTTCTTTCTCCGTTTCCTCTGAAGCGGCTTTTAAACCTCGTTTGGGTTTTAGTATAATAAAAGTAAATCTTGCAAACAAGATTTGAGCACTACTGAGGAGAAGATTCTAAATAATTGCTTAAATTGTGGTCCGTTTCTCGCACAGAGCTTGTTGAGTGACTTTTATTGTGTTATTTGGACCTTGACCACCTCTGGCCTCAGCTTGCTTTTGGAGCGTTTTCTAAAGCTTACTTGTTTTGTGTTCGATGTAGAAAAGTCAGTCCGACGGATTTGGAACGACATGAGGGTGGTTTGGCTGAACTACATCTGTAACTGTGTCTTTTGTTCAGAAAAAGCCACATTTTGTTTTCATTTATTTACATCATTGGGGTCACTCAGTATTCTATGCTAACTGCTAACTGCCCTGTCTATAGCACTTATTCACTGTCGCCTCTTATTGTAGTTGAAGTTGCTTCCATGTCCTCATTTGTAAGTCGCTTTGGATAAAACCGTCAACTAAATGTAATGTAAATGTAATGCTAACACCTAACCTTGCGTGTGGAACAACAGATTGTGGTTTTTGCCGTGTATGATGCTTCCTGCTGTCATCAGCCGAAAATGTAAGTAGAATCAGTTACACACCACGCCACAGGACTAAAGAGTTGAACCTTATACCTCGCTTTCCCTCCGTCAGTGAAAGTCCTTCCTGTTTTCGTCATTAGCCTTTAGCCCGTCTGCACACTGCTTTGCTCCCTCACACCTGCGCACACAGAAACACACACACACAAACACAGCACTCGCTGCGGGATATCGATCTAGTCGCTCTCCGTAATTGGCTCTTTGCTTTTCAGTGCGGCCGTTTGCATGTCACTCTCCAGATGTGCCACATAAAGCATCTGGAACTGAAAGGATTCTGCTTAAACAAAACTGTGG
The DNA here is from genome assembly GCA_036877585.1 of Botia kubotai. Taxonomy (NCBI): domain Eukaryota; kingdom Metazoa; phylum Chordata; class Actinopteri; order Cypriniformes; family Botiidae; genus Botia; species Botia kubotai. Next base: position 7,137 of record JAZGTI010000366.1, on the reverse strand, counting down.
TAAAAATAAAAGCATTTTTAAGGGGCCATTGATTTCGCAGGCCGTGTTTCCTGCGAGATAAGGAGAGGAATGCTACAATTTGGCTTTAATTTGAATTCTATATCAGCAATGTGAAATCCAAATTGACTCTATTTATTTTCCTAGTATACATAGATCGCCAGTCTTATTGTGCACGATTCATCAGCGTGCATGTTTTTCAAAGTAATGCTCCAAAGTTTGCTTTACACCTCTGGAATAACCATTAAAATGAAATGGAATAATCCATTTCAGGTGATGTCATCAAGGCAGCCTGTTTTCAAAATCACGGAGTCAATCCAGCTTCCAATCCGTGTTTGTATTCTCTTACAGTCTTAAATACAACCGATTATAGAAGTTAAACTGGCTGTAAATTATGTTTTATCAAGCTGATTACTTGATTTCCTAAATTTTTAAAAAGGAAACCATTTAGTAAGGACTAAATGCAGGAAATGCAGGAAATCAATTATGGGAAATCAAATTCCATGATGGATCTCAGCTAAGACTATATACTATATTTTACTTTTTTGCAGTTTTATAATGTTTTTTAATGCAGAGTTTTCCTTTTTTATGTTTTTCTCTTATTTTCCCACCCACATCAGGACGTTGCAAGCTGAATTCAAACCTGAATCACCCACTTTATCACTGCAGCTCGTATGTCAGTGCTCATGCACAAACCCCAAGGGCACGTCTCTGAAAATTTATACACCAAATTATTCACATTGGTACTTTGTAACATTTTAAATGTGACCATGAAAACAACAATGGAACTTTATCATTCACTGTGAAATATTGCCACAGAGACACAAAATGAACAAATCAGTGCCACAGAAATGCCAGCCAAGGGCACAAGGAACATCAGCTATGTTTTTTGTGCAATTATGACAGCTAGGACAGTATTTCTCTCAAAGTTAGTTTTACAATGTCATAACAGTGATAGCGATGACAGCCACCGTCAGGAGAGGAAAGGAGTCTGAGACAACAAGAGCGAGCGAGAGACAAAATCATTAGGAGTCCTGGAGGTTCTGTTTTTCAAAGCTTAACTTTCTCCTCCGGTGAGTTAAGACGGGCAGGTCTCAGTGGGTGGACAGGAAACATAATGACCCTAGTCCATGTTGACTGCAACCACTTATATCAGTAAACTATCAGCACCTCCACCGGTTCCTGCAGGATCCAGACAAACAGCCAAAAGATCAGCCCTCAAAACAGACAGGCAGACCGGGGCATTGGCCAGGACATGCATAAAATGGCGGCGGTCTCCTGCTTTATGCTGAAAACACATTGAAGATAAAAACCAAGAAAGACTATTTTCATGAAATATAGGAGATCTGTTGGTTCATCTATTTTCCCTTTGTTCAAAACAGGAAAAAAGAGCTTTTTTATCTGTGCGACGCTTCAGTCCCAGCTGGGGAGAGCTGACTCCGTAAGGGGTGATGGAAACCCGCAGGCTTCCTGACTCCCGCGTTTGCCTGCATTTCGGCTACAGGGAGCGTCAGGGAATAACAAGGCATTTGAGTAGGACATATAGGCCTGTTATTTATTGATAATGTTGGCGTTGATTTTGAAACGGCCGCTTGCAGATTATGGGTTAAGGGGTTGCAAGAGAAATGTTTGCTGCAGTCGCTTTAAAAGCAGGTCGGAGTTTTTGAAAATCCCTCACAAGATAGTCAAGTCCTGCAGTTGTTAATGACTCTCTTTCCAGACACCGTCTAAAAAATTCAAAAAGGTTCTAGGAGTTGCCTGTGGAATACCAAAGCGCGCTTGTCAACAAGCACTTCGACCTGCGACCAAGTGAAATGTTTGGCAGCGCACAATTACAGATAAAAACACCGACGAAGCCAACGCCAACAAATACGACACAGTGTAAGCACAGTGAAGCAGCTACAGTGAAGACAAAGAATGCGTCGCATTCTAAACGCATCGCCTTCGAACAGGCCCATGAGGCAGATGGGCGTATATACACAAGTGTACTGCAGAAAGTCGTCTAATTTAGTCACTTGGCTCTATTGCTGAGTCTTCGATATGTTTCTGCCAGAGGTATCCATTATGACTCATATAAACAGACGCAGGGCTAAACTGCACAATGCCGGGAATATAGATTTGTCCATCAGCCTACCGATAACATCTTGATTTTGGATAATTGTGATGTTATAGGATCTGCCATCACAGTTCATTGTCCATTAGCGGCACACTAAAAAACACTCACAGCACTCATTATGCATAGCAACGCCTTGGCAACCACCCACAGCACACTAGCATTGTGAAAGCAGGTTTTGCATGTCATTTTCCGCGTTTTCTTCAGAATATTTAGACATTTAGTGTTAACTTATAAATATGTGAGGACCCGTGGTCTATTAGTTAGTGGTAAATTAGTTAGTACATGTGTTTTAATGCGTCAAACTGTGGCACATATGTGGGTGCAAGTTTAAATTCAGCTTGTGATATTTGCCAGAAGTTTTTGTCTTTTCTCGCAATTCTCTTTTTAATCAATACGGTTCAAAGCCTAAAATAAAATACCCAAAAATAATAATGCAAGTCAGTGTTTTGCATGAAAAAAGAAGCAGGGAGTGAGAAAAAGAAGAAGGGATGAAAATGAGTTCTCATTTTCATAGTGCCCACATCAATCTCGGACCAATATAGCGACTCATATCACTGCTAGGTTTAATTTCCACCAACATCCTCAGGTGGAAGCGTGAACATCCAGCCCCTTAATTTCCTCTCGTCTCGCTGGAATACCTCACAGGCTAATGGCGTAGACGACGGAGTAACGCCGGGCGTGCGCTCACCGTAAATGTGCGTTTCCACCCCTGCTGGGTTTGGCTGTAATCGCAGAAGTCCTGCCAAACAGAACTTCCTCTCTGCCTCTGACTGACAGGTGGGCAGCCTGGCACATGGCCGCTTGTTTATCAGGAAATTTACTAATGCTGTTGCAGGCTCATTTAATTGCTGGTTCATTTAATGTGGCGTCGCTGTGCTTTTAAAAAGCGCTACTGAAGCATTTCGAATATTAATAGTAATTATGCACAAATAATTTAACATGATCTTTTGCCGTTTTGATAAATAGTCTATGTGATGTTCATATTCGGAGATTCCAAAACTGAAATATAAATTAAGATATTAATAACATTATGATTAGAAGTATAAGATACAAAATTATTAGAAAATAATTTCGATAGCAGATCAAAATTGGCAGTTTGTTTTTTTACATGAAATAACTTTCATAACATTGTGGTTTGTGGGAGCAGTTATTCTTGCTTACCAATTGCTGACTCGTGCTCAGATGAACTTGTGACATTTAATTTGATAACTTTATTCCCGTATGTGCTACTTTCAGGTTTTTGAATTTTATGGGTCAGTGGATAAATGCATATATCAGCAATGAACCATCATATATTTTTTGGTCTAGCAGTAGAATCGCAGAGTACGAGGAATTCCATGTTCTAATCTGCCCTAATGTAACTTATAACCAAGTAGTGGAAATGTGTCGCCACCATAAGTGACGGCTATGAAAAATATTATATCTGATACAGGAAAAAAACGGACATCGTGAAGTTGAAGTGAGGTAGAGAGAGGAAATGGAGTCGCATCTGAAGGGAGAGCGGTTTGTTTGTCCGTTTGATGTCTCCTCAACGCCTTGCTCCAACAGAGCACTGACATCACTCGCCGCCACGCTCGCGAGTAAACCAATTACGAGGAGGAGAGAGGCCAGGAGGTGGGGGAGGAGAGCAGCGGCAGGGGTCGTGTCAATCTCAATACACTGATGGCTTAGAAATGAAAAACCTTGACCTGTCTGGACAGTTTAGTGTCCGCTTTTGATTGTTCTGTCTGGCCATTACAGTTCACTAATACAGACTGCAGTGGACAGAACCATCGGCGCACGGGGAACTGTCAGGCGACACGCACAAATATGAGCGCTCGCGGCTGAAGGTTGTGTTTTGTTTCCTTTTTATTGCTGACAAGAGGAAGGACATGTTATCACAGCTTTCCCCAGGATTAGCGGCCTTATCTAACGATGCATAATGAATCGCAGTTATCTGTCCCTGTTGCTTTAATCGACACTCAAAGCATTGTGGGAAAAAAAAGCAATCCGAAGGGACCAGGTTCATAGTTCCACCTTATCTTGAAATTAGCTAGTTTTGTGGCTCATTGTGGAAGCCGGCTATGAATTAACTGTGCAGACGTGGCATATTGGCTACGCACCGTTTCTTTTTATTTTGTTGACCTTTATTTATTTGCGATCGTAATCATTAGATGTATACCTTCTGTTTCCCCCCCCTCAATGAAGAATGCTCAGTTGTAAGTGGAATGATGTTCACTAAACATCATTAAATAAATATTGTGCAGTTTAAAACCATTACTAAAACTGAACTGATTATATTTAGGACCTGCATAGGTTATTACTATATAGTTATTAAAAGTAATTTAACAACAAGCAATAGCATACTGCAGTTAGATGGATATTAAGACTACTATTTTAAATGGGATACTATGTTTGTATTTGTAAAAATGTATGTGGGTCACTGCAGGGACTGTTTAAGTTAAGTGATTAAAAATCCAAAATGATATACTTTATACTTTTGCATATTTAATTTTTAGCCCAAAATCCCGAAGTTTAAAAAAAAGTTTATATGCGTTACTTCCCAACCACTCATATGCATATTTTAAATTTATATTCATAATGAATTTTAAATCGCTACTTCTTGCCTTTACAGTAAACAGTTCATATGGGACAACTTATAAAGCCTTGTGAACTGCTGATTTTTCTTACAGTTAATTTCCTTAATCTCTGCATCACAATGGTGTGATCAGCAAAGTGCATAAACAAAAAGCGTTAAAACTATTTTAAGTCTGCAGCAAACAAATGCACTTATGACTCTCTTGGCTGCCTGAGAACATTTTTACAAATCACTTTTTTTCAGTTCTGCATAAACTACTTTAAGTCGGTGCATAAAGTCTGTGGTGGATAAGAAAACAAAAAACGCTGTTGGCAGGCCATAATGAAGGGAGATTTTTTTTGGCTTTTGGGACAGTGTTTAGCCCAGCAGTGAAATTAAAAGTATAAGTCAAAGGTTCAGCGAATAAATAAATAAATAAAAAACGGCAGACAGACTTTAAAGTATTTTCACTGCCTAGAGCAAAAAAGATGTTAGAATGACCAGCTTTCCAAGCAAATAGCCCAGCAAGATGTATTTCCACTGGAATAATTCTGGACAATGTTACGCTCGGCCTTATTCATATGTGGGATCGGAACTCACGGATCGGAACGGTGAACAAGCTAGAATGGAACGTTGATGCATTTGTGCATTTTCCTAAATTTGGGAGGAAGTGAGCACATTCTTCCCTTTTCTCTGCCTTGTTTCCTCTATCTTCCTCTGTGGTGGAGGAGATGCGTTGGGCATTAAGCAGTGGCCTGTGATGCGGTAGGGGGGGTATCGCTGATAGAAGGGGCATGTGGAGGGCACGAGAAGGTGCATTTGTGTGTTCATACTGACTGTGAGCAGTCTGATTAGGTGCGTCATGCTGAGACATCCAGAGAATCTGTATTCATTTGGTCATGCACCTGCCACCCGCAGAAAGAGAGAGAGGCAATTTGAGGAGCTGAATGAGAAGACATTGGCGAAATAGAGATGACAGGAAGGTTTATAGACAGTTAGGGAGGAAAGGTGAGAACGGAAAGAAAACGATTTAGTTTCTGTGTTCGAAATGGCATATTTACAACACTCACTATTTATGCAGTGTGTTGTATGTTTAGTGTGCAGTGTGCAATTTTTGTATGCATGGAAAAGCTGCATGTCCTCTTTCTTAAAATGTGCACACACTACACACTACAGCATTGTACTACGGCATATCCCATAATGCATTGCACTCATCTTCAGCATTACATTTTACCTTTTCCGTCTATATCACAAACATTCAATGCTGCCTATTGTACAGTATGCAGTAAACAGTAGGTTAGCATTACATGCACTGTACAGGAACAGAAAGGCAGTACATGTGTCAGGGTGGGCGGCAGCAAAACAGGAAGAGGATTGGACGGCATGAAGTAAACATCTAATTGAACCGTGGCCCTTTTTACCTTCAAATCCACCTTCACTATTGTCTGCATTATGTCTACATGTGCATTGGAGATACTGAAGAAATAGACACTATTCAATAAAACCACACGGAGAGCTTCGTCTGCCTGGGTGGATAACAAATGAGGGGGCCGGCCCCTGTGGTCCCTGCTGACTCTCAGTTCTCCTCCGTCTGATAGTTTATCTGCGTTCTGTCTGTCTCTCTGTCCCCTCAACTCCCTCGTGGCCTCACTTCCTGTTTGCCTATCTCTCTACCTGTCTGTATCCCAGCATGCTCTTTCTGTTGTTTCCACCAGCCTGCTCGTGTTCTTGACTACCTCCCTGGCTTCATGCTGATATACTGCGATGTGGGTCTCTGTGCACCTGTCACCCTTTCACTGCCTGCACGTCTTATTTTTTACCTGCGTATTTCATATCACTGATTTGATATTTGTGTATATGCGTCATATACAAATGTTTGTGTATGTTAATTGTTTTGTGTTTCAGAGTTTTTTCAATGTAGTCTATTGAATGACAGGTTCCCATTGTGACGACCTACCCCATGTAGTGTTATACCCCTCCATATCATGTAGAGAGACAAAGTGTGTGTGTGTGTGTATTTGTGTGTGTGAAACAACAAGCCTCAGTCTCTTTATAGTTAAAATGGCCTCTGAGTGTCTGTTAGATCATCCTTTCAGGAACCATCATGTCTCTCTCTGTCCATCTTTCTCTCTCTCTAAGGCCCCCCCCCCCTCTCTCTCATCCTGCCTGGGGGATCAGGGTCATTAGCATTCCACAGGAATCAAACACCTGCCAACCACGTGAAACCTCACTGCGGTGAGCACAATCATCCAAATGTTTTCCTTGTGCGATGAATGTGTGTGGCTGTCACCATTCCAGTTGATATATGAGTTCCCCTCTCCCTCGCTCCCTCCCTCCGGCTCTCCACCCCTCTATCTCGTAAGATGCACTGGAGGGGGTCTGGGAGGCTGAAATGCCGCATAGAGGGTTCAGGTGCGACACCGTCCGCTCACTGTGCTCTGATTTACCATCGCAGATCTTGATCCAC